>VZTM01036893.1:160166-214279 GCA_013400555.1 Jacana jacana
GACAACAACAACAGCAAAAATGCAACCTCCTTCTCATCTCTGACTATTTCTCAGGAATCTTTAAAAGCCCAGGGCTTGATCCGAATTGCCCAGTTCAATCAGTGAAGTCAAATCCAATGGAGTTACACCCCGATGTACAGAAGCGTAATTGAGAGCAGATTTTGGCCTGAAGAACATCTAAAACCATTTCTCCTCCCACCCCTGCAAGAGTCACATTTCTAAAAGAAACAAAACAAAAACAAAAATTGAACAAGTTTAGTTGCCAGTAGGGCAACTAAATTGTAAAAGGAGGGGGGAATAAAGTTAAAAGAATACTTTAATAGGAGGGACACAAGCTTCACCAAATGGAGGTTCACGATGGCAACTTGCCAGTCGCCTGAAGGATGCAATCACTTGTATAAAATCCAGCAGACTGCAGCCACCCTTGTGTTCACAGCAGCAGAAATCCCAGCTCCACCACCTCATCCACTCAGACTTGCAGCTTTCATTCCCCGTTACATCAAGCTGAAGGCAAAATTCACCCTGTAAGCCTATGACCTGGGCTGTTTCTAACTTATCTGCTCCGGGCAACCACGTACTTTGCCTGATGGGCTCTCAGATTGACGTGCACCAGCTACAAACTGGTGTGCGCTTCAGAATGCTGCTGGTCCCAGGGGAAACACAGCCAACCCCTGGCAGGACACTTGCACAGTGATGGTCTAATAACAGCTACACTGTTTCTGTTTCCACCCTCTCCTGCAGCTGATGGTCTTGGAGAACAGACAGTGGTCTTGGAGGCAGATGCTCCACAGCTCGTGTCCAGAGCCCAGGACAACGCTGTGATGAGCAGGGCTTTCTGCCTTCTCCCTGACACTGCAAAATGGCATTGCCTGCAAGTCCTGAACAGGCAGAATTAAGGAAGACCCAGCTGGTACCATCCTCATCCTCCATCTGAGAGTTAAAGGTGCTTTCTGCCTGTGCTCTGCCCAGCAGACTCAGTTTACAATGTCCATGAAATCACAGAATCACAGAATCACAGGGATTGGAAGGGACCCCGAAAGATCATCTAGTCCAATCCCCCTGCTGGAGCAGGAACACCTAGAGCAGGTCACACAGGAACGCATCCAGGCGAGTTTTGAATGTCTCCAGAGAAGGAGACTCGACAACCTCCCTGGGCAGCCCCTGCCAGTGTTCAGTCACCCTCACTGTGAAGAACTTTTTTCTCATATTTAAGTGGAACCTCCTCTGTTTCACCTTGCACCCATTGCCCCTTGTCCTGTCATGGAATCATAGAATCAGGTACAGGTTTGGGTTGGAAGGTACCTTAAAGATCATCAAGTTCCAACCCCTCTGCCCTGGACAGGGACACCTCCCACCAGAGCAGGTGGCTTAAAGCCCCATCCAGCCTGGTCTATTTCTAGTGAAGGGGCATCCACAACTTCTCTGTACAACCTGTTCCAGTGCCTCACCACCCTCACAGTAAAGAATTTCTTCCTGATATCTAATCTAAATCTCCTCTCTTTCAACTTAAAACCATTACCCCTTGTCCTATTGCTCCATTCCCGTGTAAGGAGTCCCTCCCCACCTCTCCTGCAGGCCCCCTTCAGTTACTGAAAAAAATGATGAGGAACTGAAGCAATAACACTCCTGAAGCACACGGGGAGGGAAAGAGGAAAAGGAAGGGGAATAAAAAATAAAAAAATAAAAAGATTTCACAGGACCTGCTTTTGAGAGCTGTTATTTCAGTGATGAAAGTCACAGGTTGCCTATAGATCAGGCGATGCCACAGCGGTGATGGAGCATGAAACCTCACTTAACTCCCACTTCACAAGTCCCCGCAGCCGGGCTCCTCGCGCCCACCACCTTCCTGCCGGTACGCCCGTGGCTTTTCCCAGCGCTGAGAGAAGCTGATCCTCACCCGGTTGCACTTTAGAAAAACAACAGTTTTCCTCGTTTCCTACCCAAACGCTGACGCAACAGCTCCGTGTCTGAACGGGAACGTAATCGGATACGGGAGCGAGTTGGGCGAGTGCCGTCGGGAAAGCACATATTCCAGCATCCAAATGTGAAGAGACAGGACCCCCGATTTACGGGCAGCAAGCAGGGTTCGAATTGAATCTGCACAGCCTCAGCAAAGGCTTCTGCTTATTGGACGATGTGTTTCTTAATGACCCTTCGATGTTGCTGTTGCAGAACCCTAGTTAAAATGCCATGTTGAATAAGGGCGGCTCTGTGCCTCGCACTGCCACGGCCCGCTCCTGTGGTAGGTTCAGGACCGTGCCGTGATTTGTGAAACCTGTACTCCCATACTCCAGGAAAAGAAACACAACCGAGACAGAGACAAGAAAGACAAGAGCGAACCCCAAAGTGCTGAGTTCTTTCAGACTCAGGTGTGGGCCAGCCAGGCTATAAATACTATTTCTGTTTAATCATGCAATAGCTATGCAGGACCTCAAGTGGAACGAAACAAAAACAGTTTATGTGCTTACCAGCAATAATACAGATTTTGTCATAGGAAGCCAGTATTTACTGTTAAAGTTATTAGGAATTAATTATTTTCTCTAAAATACTAAGTAAAAAGATTAAGAAATGAAGGTATTTTTAAAGGAATGCTTGGGTAATTCCAATAAAGGTAATAAAAAAAAGATAATCCTTGGTTTTCAGGCAAGGGTCTATTCTCCTTTTAATACATACCCCAGCCATACCGGGCTGGTGACTACGTTAAGAAGCTGGTGGTATTCCCACTGAATAGTGCACCACAAGAAGGAAACTGCTGGAGATGGACAGCCCAAACAGCCTACTCCCTACAACCACACTAAACAGACGGACCTTTACCAATTTCCCATGGTCAACTCACACCCCATCAAAGAGGTGCCTCGTCTGTGGCATCACCTTTGTCTCTCCTGGGCAGGGTTTGTGTGGCAAGGAGCAGCCATTCATCCCAGAAGAACTCAGAGGGACTGTCCACAAAAAGCATCCCAGCACTTTGGTGGAACATCAAAGCACCTAGGGCTTTACAGATTACAATCAACATCCTGAACAGCACCAAAAATCCTTGTGGGGAAAGCAGCAGGATTCACAGAGCTTGCACCGGTGTAACATGCTCATGCTTAATCACCTTATTAAATGGGAGGGCTACCAGAAAGCTAATGAGTAGCCTTTGGGGCCAGGGTGTTCGACTTCTAAACTGAGGTGGAGAGAAGGGTGTGGAATAACATGGCAAATACTGTATCAGACTACTTATTCTCTTCAAACTTTGATAACCAGACGAGTCCTTACTGTTTTGGGGGAAATTAGAGCAATTTGGGATTCTAAAGTATCCCGCAACTGTGAGTTTATCCAGCAAAAAAAGCATATAATCCACAAGAGATGGGAAAGCCATCCTCCCTTCCTTGGTTCAGCTCACTTCCCTCTGCCCTACCAGCACTGCATCTTCCCTCTCCCGACAAAGTCTCCACTGGTACTTTGAACTGCTGACTCTTAAATTTGCAGAGAAGACAATGAATGCCACACAGTTTTGTTTCCAGTCAGGCTTATTTAAAGCTCATCTGAAGTTTTCACCTCCCGGATCTGTAAATGCTGTTGCTGATTCATAAGGAGCCAGAGAAGTACTCTATTAATCAAACCCAGCAGAACGTTTTCTACAGGAATGTAGAATGTGAATGAGAGCCCGTGAATGAGAGCAGCAGCATATGAGGTTACACTTTTGCTAGGAAGAAAATTACAAGGGGATCTCAGTTCTTGTGCTTCAGGGCATAAGCTGATCACCAGATGGGGTCAGGAAGAATTTCACCCTCCTTTCGTTCCTAGATATAGCGTTGCACAAAAGGTAAACTACGGAGGCATAAGCAAGCAAGAAAAAACAAAGCTGATTATAGCCCCAGATTTCCCCCCTGCTTTCCCAGGAAGTACATCCCCAAACATTGCCAGACAGAAGACAGTACGTTAGAAAAAACTTTTGGGCTGCAGTTTAGCACTTCTTACCCAGCAAATGTTATGCACAAGAGCCCTGACTTCCCATGTCCAATACTAAGCCCGGCCAAGAAACCTGCTCTGGGGAGTTGGTGGGCAGAAGGTACCTTGTAATGGGTACTACAGACACAATTAGTATATTATAAACATTTTACGCTAGTTAAAAGCTAGACTTCTAGATTTGCAAGAATAGCTCATGTAAATAACCTTTTTCGTTTCAATTCTCTGAGTGCTTTGGGTTCCAATTAACCCACTTACTTCTCTTCCTCGCTGCAAATTAATAAACCAGTTGAACTTAAAAAAAGAAGAAAAAGAAAGAAGAAGAAAGCCACAACACTTTGTTAAAACCACTAAGTTTCAGCTGGTATCATGTCAAAACCACTTGAAACATGAAACCAGAAATCTTCCTAGGTTGACTCAAAGACATTGTACATACTGGGAGTGCTTTACCAGTAAAGGAATATTGGTATATGAGATTGGCACAGGTCTTCTGGTAGAGATACAACTATAGCAGCAAAACTGAGTTTTAAGCTGGTCTAGTAAATTGAGCCAAGAGTCTCCTTGATGGACTTGCATCCAGGTGAAGTTCTGCAACAGTTTTAGCAAATGACCTGGTCAGGGGCAACACTTCTTGACATCCTGGATGGATGACAAATATGTCAGCACAAGTTTTCGAGTGTAGAAATGGCCAAAAGTAGGTAGAGCTTGTTTTGACACTCTTTTGAAAAAAATCTACCAGCTCTGAATTTCAAAAAATTATAAAACTGGTTTATTAAGTAGGTTTCCATGTTGCAAAGTTCTGGCATAGATGCAGTTAAACATCTCTTTTGGGTGTTATAATCTGTGACACGTGGTACTTTACGATTTCTCTCAGCACAATGAAATCTGTCTCTCAGCAGGCAACCATAAACGTTGCATACAACCCTCATAAGCAACCTTGGGAGATTTCTCCATAACCCAGTTGGTTTATGGTAACAAGTGGTCAGCACTGGTGCTAGAAGGAAACCGCCACATGAGAAGATCGTATTATTAGGCCAACATAAAGACCTTTAAGTGTTGGCTGTTTCCCTCAACACCAGTGCAAAGTAAGAACGCTGAATAAAAATGTTCACTCTAATATGTCCTGTTGCACACACCAAGGACAAGGCAGAGCAACGTGGCAGTTAGAATTTCACCATATTCCTACTCAATTTACCCAGATTTTGGACTATTTTGGATTTATAGCAAAATGATATTTAAAAAAGAAAAAAAAAAAAAGAAAAGAGACATTTTCAGCTTCAAACACTATAGAAAAATCCACTTCCCACCTAGCTTTGATTGGAAGACATCTCTCACTCTGTTAACAGCCTCTTTCACTGCAGTTGAGACACAAATATCCATCAGCAATTACTACCGTTGCCTGTGCAAGTCAAACCTATGGTTCTGTCTCTTACCTGTAATCTGACTCTGTCCTTGTGGATTAAAAGGACTTGGTGCAGAGTTCAGAGAGGGCCGTGGGCTCTGGGTCGGGACCCCTACTCTCATACTGGGATGAGGAATGCGCCCTAAATCACTGAGGCGTTCAGAGAACAAACTAGGTTTAGAGTCATCAAGCTTCTGTCTGTGCCCTGGAAACAGCAAATCATAAAATAAAAGCGTTAATAACAGGATTTAGTAATTTAACACACCCCAAAAAAGAACCCCAAAATGGCCTCTGAGGACCCGTTATTAGATTTAATGGTCTTACAGGTATCTCAGCTACCCCCGATAACAGTGACAGCAGTGGGGTGATTTGTGTTTTGGGCAGGGTTGTGCTGGTGAAACCCTTATCGAGTACAACAGTGCCCAGATAGATGTGTAACATGTTGCAATTTGGATCAAAATAAGCACTTATGAGGACACCCACACATGGTCTTTTTTGTCTGTTTTTTTTTTTATATCGTTTTTTTGTTTGTTTGCTTTTGCTGCTTTAACTACACTAGGTAGTTAAAGGGGCAAATTTTCTTTTTCCAAAGGAAGCCTCGTATGTAAGTGCCAGTTATTGAGTGGGACAATTATTCCATTCCTGGTCTATATGTTGTGGATTTTTGCTAAGAAAATGTAAGCTTTTCTTCTCCCCTTATTTTTTTTCCTTTGTCACAGTTAGTCACTAGCTTTCATTCCTCTGGGAGATATTCCAAAAAGTAAATAGTCACTGTCATTTGAGAAGAGCAGTATCACAAGGAAAAACTTTCCAAGCTGCTGGCCAAGACTGGGTCCTACACTCCCTTGCATGGTAAGACTTCCTGAGGTGCTCCTATTTCTCTCCCCAAAACCAGGCTCACTGCCCTTGTGCCGTATGGCTGCATTGGGAAAAGTCATCTATGGGGTCTCAGTTGCCAAAAAAACCCCAAAAACAGGGTGCCCCAGATGGTACTGCTCACTTTGCTGTTGAGATGTTTCAAGAGTAAATGCTTTAATTCTCTAACTGTGGTATTTTTTGCTCCTAGGCTTAATTTCTTCACTCCTTGCCTTTGAATGTAAGGCAGAGAAGGTGTTATTTCTATCCTTCAACATATGGAGAAACAGGCATGCATAGAGATTAGGGTCAGGACTAATTTTACTTAACTTCAGTCATTCATAAATCAGGCATCTAGTCTAAACTCTTCTAATGTAGACTTCCTCTACGGTTAATGGAAAGAAATAGCTACTTCCAGAGGGCAATTCATCTCATTTGTCTCTGACACCAGTCTTAAAACAGGATGATTCACCTTCTGAATTTGCTTTCTCTTCCTTCTCTGATCAGAGAGGGAGCACACATGACCAGTTTAATTAGACACTCTCACCATTAGTCAACATTAAATGGAATTAATCTTACCCTAAGTTACCAACAAAGGTCACACAGACTCAGGCAGAACTGAAACGGGGGCCCAGAACCCTGATTTGCAACCCAGAACCACATCTGCCTCCACTGGTAGGGCACGGACACCAGCAATAACTGGGTGGGATATTTTTATGCTTTTAACGATACAAAGGGTCCTTGGTAGGGTTTGGGTTTGAACCCTTCCTGATGATCCCCAGTGGCTTGCGATGATCTGCACTGTCCCTCAGCACTGTGACCACAGCCATCTGCCTGCAGGCTACAAGAGTCCAGCTTCGCAGACACAGTCAGATTGTTCCATCAGTCTTAGGGGCAGAGAACCAACTCTGGCACTGGTTAATTTCTTTGAAAAGAATAAATGAGGCCACTGGATCCCGAGACTGAACTATCAGACTGCCAGTCTTAAACAAATGGTACCTCCTACCACAGTACTGAAGGAGATGGGTTCACATCATCTAACTGGGACCATAACATATAGACGAAACGATGTCAATACTAGACAGCTCAATCCAAATTAGATTCAGAGAAATGATGGTTCTAGATAGAGAAGTGAAAGATTCAGGCTGGGAGATGAGAAGAAACTGGATGGAATGTAATTTTGGAGAAACTTCTCTAGCAATTAAAAAAAAATAAATTAGTTGACCCATTATTTTGTACTTTGAAGTATGTTTTTTCTCTCCCGAGATGACTCAGTCTAACAGGGCAGGGTAGGCGGGAGCCTTCTCCTTAGGGAGAAGGTGCTGCCAACATGGGTGGCTCCTCTTGTCTTCAGGAGGTATCAATCCCTTTCAACGGGGAAGGATTTTTGGTGGGCTTGTAAAAACTCCATAATGGCAGCTTAATGAACAAGGTAACATCTAACCTGGTAGTCTTTAGCCTTATCTTTTCAATCTGCTTAAATTACAACTTGTACAAGCTGGGTGCTGCTAAATCTGAAGAACCAACTTGCACACACACAGTCAGTTCTCTTGGGGTTTCCCCTTCTCCACCTTCTTTTCCTCCACATTTTTTACCTACTCACTTTGCCCTTTGCCAGCCGTATACTTCCCCCCCTCCCTGTTTTTCAAAGGCATCTCCCCCCTCTCCCCTTTTCACTTCTACTCCTTCCTAATCACATTTTGGCACATTCCAGAGGGCTCAAAACAAGGCAAACACGAATAGCCTATCTTTAGCCTCACACACCAGGGCTGGCTTTATCTGGGAATGAATTCACTCCTAAAGTGAATTTTATTCTGCATCTTCAGAGGAAAACCCTCTGCTGTGTCTCTACAACTTCCTTTTGCTAAAGAATCACTAACACAGCGGTGCAGGAGCTACTTTAATTTTCTTCAGATAACTCAAGGATCACCCTGCAATGCAGGTCATCGCTCCTGCACCAACCTGTGCCTGATAACCCCCAGCTCTGTTTTCCTCACATGCTGTTTACCCGTGCATAGCTTTGCTAGAAAGAATTTATATTCAATTATGTGTATTATCACTATTATAAACTAGGTTGATCACATAAAGACAAAATTCAGCAGGGTAGAAGTGCACTTTAATGCAGGTGGCCGGGGGGAAAGAAGGAGAAAAAGATGAANTGAATCGAAATAATCTAGAGATGTGTGGGTTTGGGTGTTGCCACTTCCCTCACTCTCCCCCTCAAAAAATGTAGGGAAAAGAGAGCTCTATGCACATCTGGAAGACCCCAGGCATCAATGGAGCTGCAAGTCCCCAGAAACCAGCAAGGGGCTGAAGGCAGACTTGCCTTCACCTTCTGGACATATAAAATTTAGGGTTGTAACATGGAGTCATGTTGTGACAAAGAGATCCACAGAAGGAGCCACACTCCCCCAGTGAAACGCCCCAGTGAGATGAGGTTACATTACAGCTTCACACGTTACGGGTTACTATGCTTTGATAAAAGCTGAACGTGCTCCTGTTGAAAGTAAGCAGGAAACCCAGCAAAAAAACCTTCATATTCAGGAGGTGCTCACAAAGAAGTTCAGGAGACAGAAATAAATCTCTTACCCTGATTCCTGTGCAGAAAATAAAATCAAATCCCATTAAGTCCAGAGGAGCCATGAGGTGTATGGGCTGAAAACACTCTAAAAAGGCCTTCTGAGTAGCACATAAGCAGCAGCAATGAAATATGTGATACATGTTTAAAACTCATTCCACAAGCTGCTTTTCATCTCTCATTGATATATGTGTCCGTTGACAGAGAAATTCCTGATCCCAGGGGAGCGTGCTAAGAAAAGCTGTATTCCTTGGTCTCGGTCACGAGGAGTAATTTTATTTCAGGAAAAAAGATTAGGGTCACAAGTGTGGATAGCTCAGGGAGAATCTGTGATCTGCTGCAGCAGCCAGTACATTAAAAAGCAATATAAAGCTACATGAAGAATAGGATAAAATGATGTTGCAGCCATCCTGATGTGTGCCTGGCTGTATTTAGTGCTGCTTGCTCTGTTGAAAAGAGAATTTTGTGGAATTGACTGGGCTTGGAAGGGGGGACACAGGGGCTCTTGGGTAGGAAACTCATCCCAAAAGATTTAGGCTGTCCCGTGAGTTTACTGAGTGAGGATGGGACTCAGTGGCCATTGGAATAGATCAGGTCACAGGCAAGGAGATGGGAAAGAGATGAGAAAAACTGAGAGTTAATAGGCAAAAGTTATACAAGCTGTTCTGATTCATCTGTGGTCATAGTACAAAACATGATAGATATTAGAAATCCATTATTTGCTCCAAAAATGACAAGCAATATTCTGCTCTTTCATGGCTACTCAGCTATTTCAAGCCAAACACCAACCTGAATATTAGTTTCTGGAGACAGAAAGCATTGCCATTAACCCACCCCAGGACCAATTTTGGCCGTTATATATGAATTGAACCAGAAAATAGTACTAAGAGAGTGCAATAAAGTCAACACAAACTGCAGCCAGCCAGGCGGTGGTCCCCAGTCCAGGATGGCCTCAGAACATGTCAAAATGGCCCATAGAAAAAATAATGTTCAATTCTCACATCCCAGGCATGACAGAAGATGTAAGGAGGCTTCATCTCCAGTGTAATCATTTCAGTTTAAACTAAATGAAGGAATGGCTTCCAGATCAAAGCAAGGCAAACTTCAGCCTGCTGGATGTGGTAACTGGAAAGGGACGTGAGCTCGTCTCTCACTGAACTTCCATCGCTCTGCTGGAGAAGTCAAGATGTAAGTCAGGCCATGGAAGAGGCTGACTTGCAGAATGTAAATGTGGTGTTGATGCTTGAAGATTTTTACCTCCTCGGGGAGGAGGGGTGTGCGTTTTTTATCTTTCAGCTTGTGGGTGTGGAACTGGAAACTAATCAGATTACGCTACACGTGGCCGCGCCAGATGCTGACACTCAGGGACTCCCTTTCTTTGTAGCGTGTACACCACCCACCAGTTTTTGTGTGTGTGTTTTTCTGGTACCAAGGAGATCTGGTTACCAGATTTTCAACAGATGCTTTTATCACTCTCAGTGGGTTTGCTATTCTCAGTCATCGCCCAGTTCTTTTTTGATTTTGCCTCAACAACAAGAGGTATCGTGGGAGTCAGGTGTTTCTACTAGGGCCTTTCCTTTTTAATATTTTCATCAATGATATAGATAAGGATATAGAAAACACTATTAGTAAGTTCGCAGATGACACTAAGTTGGGTGGGAGTGTCGATCTGCTTGAGGACAGGGAAGCTCTACAGAGGGACTTGGATAGACTGGATAGATGGGCCAATGTTAATGGCATGGTCTTCAACGAGGCCAAGTGCCGGGTCCTGCACTTGGGCCACAACAACCCCATGCATAGCTACAGGCTTGGGGAAGTGTGGCTGGAGAGCTGCCTGGCAGAAAAGGACCTGGGGGTGCTGGTCGACAGGAGGCTAAACATGAGCCAGCAGTGTGCCCAGGTGGCCAAGAAGGCCAATGGCATCCTGGCTTGCATAAAAAATAGTGTGACCAGCAGAAGTAGGGAGGTGATTGTCCCCCTGTACTCAGCACTGGTTAGGCCACACCTTGAGTATTGTGTCCAGTTCTGGGCACCTCAGCACAAGAGAGATATCGAGGTGCTGGAGCGAGTACAGAGGAGGGCAACAAAGCTGGTGAGAGGCCTGGAAAACAAGGCTTATGAGGATCGATTGAGGGAGTTGGGGTTGTTTAGTCTGAGGAAGAGGAGGCTGAGGGGAGACCTCATCACTCTCTACAACTGCTTGAAAGGGCACTGTAGAGATATTGGTGCTGGTCTCTTCTCACGGGCAATGAGCGACAGGACAAGAGGGAATGGCTGCAAGCTGCAGCAGGGTAGGTTTAGGCTAGACCTTAGGAAAAAATTTTTCACGGAGAGAGTGGTCAGCCAGTGGAATCAGCTGCCCAGGGAGGTGGTGGAGTCACCCTCCCTGACTGTGTTTAAGAGCAGATTAGATGTGGTGTTGAGAGATCTAGTGTAGGGGGGAACTTGTAGAGTAGGGCTGACGGTTGGACTTGATGATCCCAGGGGTCTCTTCCAACCTAAATGATTCTATGATTCTATGATTCTAAGAGCCAAGGGAAGACAAGAAGGTCATGAAAGTAAAAACCTGGGCTCTCACCTGCTGGGGACACATTTGCTGGGACATCTCAGGCAGAATGGAGGGTGATGACCCAACATGAAATACCACCATGGTTTCTGTTTACTATGTCATGTGCTCATCATCAGCTTAGTGAAGTTTGGGAGAGTCACTCCATAGACAGTGACAGTCACTCCATAGACAGTGACTCCCAGTGACAGCTGGGAAGGGGAAAATAAATGGAATAATTCTTTGAACCCCAGGGCCAAGAACCGAGGCTTTCTATGGCTCTGGGTTCAGTGCTGAGATTGAAAAAGAAGAAAACTTTAATGGAAAATGGACTTTCCTTCAGGCTACAGGATGGCAGAAAGAAGAATGTAGTTGACAAGCTCTGAATTTATTGCCTGTACACTCCAAGCTTTCCATGACTTCAAGAGAAATACATCAGAGGCCAAAAGAGAAGTTTTGAGTATTTCCACCGTTCTCCAAAGGTAAAGTGCTTCCTGCATTTCCTCCCATTTGGTCCTCTGGATCAGATACAACTGGGAGATGGTGATATGGGCTTGACTGTGAATTCAGCAACAGGCTTGTAAAGCTGAGGTCAAGGGAGCTACATTTATGCTACGGCACAGGAGTTGAGACCTGAGCCTAAGGCTTCTCAACAGCTGTTGTGCAGGGACTGGATAACGCTGAGCGTTGGGCAGGAAGCAAAAAATACTCATTGTTCTGTTACAAATTTCAGACAATACATCATTGCAGCAAGATGTCACTCCAAAGCAGTGCCAATCTACGCTCTGGAGGTAGAAGTAAGAGTGCCATAAATCAGCAAAAGCCCAGAAGACACACGTCAGCTCTTTGTGAGGAAAAAAAAATCTCTGAAGCAAGTCACAAGGGTCCCTCTTGTGTCTCTTGTCTTGTGACAAAACGTCATCCCCAGCCTGGCTTCCCCTAACCATCTCCTACCGAACGCACCCAATCCAAAGTTCATCACAAAAACCCCAAAACACAAAAGAGCCAAACGGTTTTTACCCAGGAAAGGGAAACGCTTGGAACCCTTCCAGACTCACGGGTAAAGACACAATTACGTGAAGAAAAATATAATCCACCCAAGAGACATAATTACCTAATTAGGCCATAGGCTGTGCATAGGAAAGGTTCTTATAGTTCATAAAACAAGGAGCTACATAGGTGCAGTTAATTCACTCAATGGAGAGGAAAATAAAAGATGTTTGGTTTTCAAATAGCTGAGGGCACCAGTTTGCATTAGATCTTATTCTCCTGACTGTACACAGAGCCCTATTAGTGTCAACAGGAGCCACTCAGACGCAGGCAGAAAACAAGACCTTGTCTCTTTTTGTTCTGAAAAACAACATATTTTTCGCCCAAAGCAGGTAAGCCCTGTACCTGGAACTATTGCAGAGAAATGGAAATCAAGACAGCAGAACATACACTGTGGATGGGCTCCATTCCTACACAACACATCTAACATGGCCCACTGCCAAAATCCCACCGAGCTCCTCCTTCCTGACCCCTGCTCTCTCAAAGCTCTGTAGATACTGGTACGGCTCCAAAAGGCCCAGATCCAGCTCCCAGGGGAACCAGTAATGCTACTGTCTTCCAGGAGCTGTGGCTCCAGCCCAGGGTGAGCAGAGGCAGGGGCAGGTTCCAACCTCAGCATAGAGGTCGAGCCCACAGAGCATCTCTGGTGTCGATGGTCACCTCCCCACTGACTTACTGGGAGCAAAAGCAAATTTCGACTCAGCTCATCTCGCAGGCAGCTCGCCCAGCATGGGATGGAGTCCGAGATTCCAGCAGGTCCATGAGAGGAAGGAGCAGGAAGGGTGAGAGGAAACGATCCCATGGGCATGTAACCTGTGTCCCTTTGTGCCCATGGGAATGACTCTAACCCAACCACTGCAAAGCCTTTGAGGATAACTTTGAGGATCTAAAGCGCTATCAACGCTTTTTAAAAGTCAGCTGGGGTCTCTGAAAAACATGGATCCAGCTGAAAGACAGACCCAGAGGTCAGGGTTTTTCAGCAAACAACAGCAGCTGCAAAGGAGCCTCTTAATTCCAACATTTCTCTATCTACAGAGGTGAAAAATGCCTGTTTGGAGCAGGGCTGCAGGCTGCTCCTCTGGCAGATAAAGGACTGACGGGGGGCATGTGGCAGGGGCTGAGCTGGCCCCAAAGTTTGCACAGAGAAAGTTGTGTTAAAGCAGCAAAACCAGAAGATTTAATGAATGAAACCAAAAAGGTGCTTCAAGAAAAAGGAGAAGCAGAGCAGGAAGGAGCTCCAGTGGGATTGCTTTTGCACTGGTTCCCTCCCATCTCTCATCTCATCCCATCAACTCATCTCAGGGTTACAGGATCCATGCTGCTCTGCCCCTCTGCTGTGGTATGGCACTGGTTCACCAGAAAATGAGCAAGGTCTGCCCTTGCTGTAGCAGTTTTTTGACTTTGTATCTTTTTTCTTCTGGAAAAGCTTTTGAATTCTGCCTTGGATCATGGATCTTGTTCTGCAAAGCTGAGCAAGACCCTGCATGAACATCAGCCGGGTCAGGGATGGAGAAGGTGGGACCTCCTTGAGCCAGGATGCTCTGCCATCACCTTTATCCATCCTTCATGAACATAAAGGAATCTGTGTGCACGTGTGCCAGGAAACCAGTTAAACATCACTGGCACCACGGCTCAGAGACATTAAAGACAACTCATATAAACAGAGACTGTCACACAGGTCTTGGTCCCTGCCTTAATTCCCTTTGCCTGCTGATATCTATTATGCTTCACCCCTTCTCCCCCAACTTTTTTTTTAGCAGAAAAGGGAGAGCAAGGGCCAGAGCTCCTCATTCTGACTTCCTCATCCTCACCCAGCAGTATCTTTGAGGAATAAGGGCTTTTTTTCCCTCTCCCAAAGGCAGCTCTCCCATTTAGAGCCTGCCAACTCCTCTCGCTGGCTGCAGCCACTGGCAGTAACGAGCCCAGCAAACGAAGGGGGCGAGAGGAAGGGGGAGAAGAGAAGAAAACACATCTCCTTGAACTGGCCTCCCTCCAGCTGGCAGGAGGGGATGGTTCTCTTAATGCTTGTGAAACCCCATTACATTAAAAGAATGAAAAGTGTGTGTGTGTGTGTGTGTGTGTGTGTGTGCGCGATGTAAACACAGCTATTAAACCAGATTTAAGGCGCTTAGTTTAAATCTAGCCTAAGAGCTCTCCGATGCTACGCTGCTCTGCTCTCTAGACACCAATAAGGTGCATTTTCATTTTTGGTTTGGTTTTACGCCCCCAAAACCAGGAGCGTAGTGGTGGCTGAAGGCTGCGGTTACAACGGGAATTCGGCCATGGAAGAAACAACAGTTAAGCAATAATAGATGGATGTGTGTGTGTTTGCACTCTATCTTTCAACAGATTGTTTTGCTGCGTTCGAAGACTACTGTGTTTATATCCATGCAGCAGGTTTCGAGCAGATTGTTTAAACTTGATTAAAGCGGGATACTTCTAAAATAACCTTACTAATAAAATTCAGATGGCTACAGAAACCTGAAAACGTGGTTGAAAATAAAAAAGATGCCATTTCCATCTACACTGGCGGGGGTAACGTGATACAAACTCCAAAAGAAAACAGTCTTTACAAGTTCGACTTGAAGGATTATCTTGTGTATCAGCACCCTCTGTGGCAGAGTAGCCTTTATCCACGTACCCACCCATGTTAATGCTGTTGCACAACTTACTACAGCCGTGATAGACAGATAATTGCTTTATCCACCCAAGTGTAATAAACGGAGTCTACTATGTTAATCCCCGTATTCTTATTGTCTGCGAATGCCAAGTAAGGGAGAGACATACACTGAAAACCCTCCCTGCCCTCTCCTTCCAAAACTCCTGGAGTTTACTCACCCTCAGACCTGCTAAAGTGTTCTTATGGCATTCCACTCCCCTCCTTGTAGCGCCAAGTATTTTGAGTAGTATCAAGTTATTGTTATATAAAGGGCACCTACGCTCAGGCTATATGGAGGCAGAAGCCAGAATGCAACAGCCTTTAGGAAAAAGAGAGAAAAAAAACCAAACCAAACCCCAACCCAATCACCACCCTCAAACATCTTTTACTACTCAGTAAGTAAAACAGGCCAAGTATTACTTGTTCCTGGGCATAGCACTGAAAGTAATTAACCTGTCCTTCTAAAACTGGACATCTATTCAATTCGTGTGGAGTCTGTCTGACTGTTGAGAAATGTCATTTAGCTGCTGGCCCATCAGTGGTTTCCACAAAAATCTATAAAGATTTTTTATTTTGAATGTCAAAAACAGGCGTATCCTTTAAAAGGTTTACAGATTCCTGGCGGCTCCATGAGCTTAGGTTTGTGGCATCAAATTTGTAATGACAGTTTGATGGATGTCTCCCTTTCTTCCTCCTGAAAGGTATAAAGAACTGGTGGTTCCCCCAGCAAATATTATGCTTAATGCTGCTCTTTGCTCTTATTTATGCTCTCAAGTGTGTAAAAAAAGTCCCGTGCTGCTGGCAATGAGTGAGTTTATTGAGGTAACTTTCACATTGCAGAAGACAGTCAACTTTCTGTGAAACCAAAGCACTTGCACAAGCACCTACACGATGTGCTAGTTTAGAAGATGGACAGCCTTAAGCGGCACATAAATGATGCAGCCGGGATTATGAGCAGAAATGTTGGCCTGAAGATCCTGCCAACAATCCTGGAAGTGAGTAACAGGTTTTTTTATCCCCTTGTTATGCTCCAGCTCTATCTGCCAATGCCAGCAGGGGCATTTCTGTCCCAGGTGGAAGCTTGGATGGACTAATCTCTGTTTTCAAGCCTTTGAGGGAAAGAAAGTGTCATTTAAAGGCTAAAACATAGAATTGTCTAGGTTGGGAGGGACCTTTAAGATCATCGAGTCCAACTGTCAACCCAACACTGCCAAAACCACCACTAAACCATGCCCCTCAGCACCACGTCTACATGGCTTTTAAATACTTTCACGGATAGACATTTCACCACTTCCCACGCAGCTATAGGGGATGCTGGAGAGTCTGGTGTTACAAGATTGCCCACTGACTACCAGTAATGATACTGAAAAGGATGGTATTTTATGCACCTTTGGCCAATTAATGTATTCTATTTGCTTTAATAACTTGGATGATGCAATGCAAAGCAGGATTACAAAATCTTGAGGCGACATCCAGTAGGGAGGTATCCTCCAGACCTTGGAGAAAGGGGTGAGAATTCCAAACTGTCTTAGCAAATTGGAGGAATGATATTTGCCATGTCATCAGTAAATTACATACAGTAAAAGTGAAGTGCATTGTACTCCACTTTGGAGCAAGAAATCAAATTCTCAAATGTCCCACAAGGACAAAGCAATTGAGCCAGCATCATTGCTGGGGAAGGTCTCGGGGAGCAGGGAGTTGAGAGTTGAATGTGAGTCAATAAAAGAATTCTGTCTTGAAAAAAATAATAAAATTAAAAAAAAATATTCAAGTAAATGCAGTTCTGGGAAAGATTAATGATTATGTTGCATAGAAGACATAGAAGGTAACTATTGCACTCTGCTGAGAAGTGGTGAGACATCAGCTGGACTGCTTTACCCAGTTTGGGACACCACCCTTTAAGACAGATACAGACAAACGAGAGAGAATCCAGAGAAGAGCAACAGAAGCGATAAGAGATTTAGAAAGCATGACCTACATGGAAAACTTGAAGGAAATACATCTGTTTAGTCTAGAAAGAGAGACGAGCAGGAAAGGACATGATAAGAGTAAAATGTTTTCTGAAGAAAATGGTAATCAATTGATCTCTATGTCAGCTGAGAGCAGAACAAGAAAAAGCTGGCTTCATTTGAGGTAGAGGAGATTTAAGAGATTAATGTATGATATTAGCAAGCTCCTTTTTAAGTATTAAAGAAAAAAGCCAAAAAACAGACTTGGTAAGTAAGTGGAAGGCACAGTACTGGAGGATTTAAGAATTTGGACAGATGTCAGTGATGATCTAAGTATATATAATACTTCCTCTGAGGAAAAATGGACTAGGTCGCCTGAGGTTTCATTTAGCCCTACTGTTCTAGGGCTGAGTGATTGTCTGTGCTTGGTGAAGTCACGTACACAATATTTTTAACATGAGCACATCAACTCAGGCAGCTTGTGCTAACTCTGGGCCTGGTGCTGCAAAGGGTTCAGCATCTCCCACTGTCATGAAAGGGCACAGTGAAACACAGGCTGTGGCTGCTTAGATATTCCAGACCACAAAGGAACCTGAGTTTGGAAAAGCTGGCCTTAGAATCGTAGAGTCACAGAATGGTTAGAGTTGGAAGGGACCTTAAAGAACATCAAGTTCCAGCGGCCCCACTACAGCAGGTTGCTCAAAGCCCCATCCAGCCTGGCCTTAAACACCTCCAGAGTTGGGGCAGCCACCAACCTGGTCCAGTGCCTCACACCCTCACAGGAAAGAATTTCTTCCTAATATTCAATACTGGTCTTAACTTTCCTCCACCAGAGTTTCCTGTGGTTCTAAATTCAGGACAACTGTCATTTCTTTGCCTCGCAGTGGCTACTACAAGATTGATTTCAGCATTAACTCAGCAA
Source organism: Jacana jacana (assembly GCA_013400555.1). Lineage (NCBI taxonomy): Eukaryota > Metazoa > Chordata > Aves > Charadriiformes > Jacanidae > Jacana > Jacana jacana. The sequence continues at coordinate 178,078 of VZTM01036893.1, forward strand.
GCATGACTCTTAATTTCCACTAGTTTTAAGGGCAGACGCAATGAAGTAATACTAGAATTTGATGTCCAGTGCCCAAGAGTGTTCCTGCATCCCCAGACACGGGTCCAGAAGACCATTAACGTGTTACTAGTCCATGACTGGGTTTGGCTGTTGCTTTTTCCTTTGTGCATCTGCTGGTTACTTGAAGAGAGATGGTCCTTCTTCAAGGGATGGGCCAGAGAAGCCTTGGCCATCCCCTTCAGCTAAAGCTTATGTGCTCCTCTCCATGCTGGTATGAAGAACAAAGGACATCAAAATGACAAACTCCTTGGGGAAAAAAAACACCACCACCACTCCTAGAAGCAAATGTTTTGGACAACCTATGTCTTCTATGAGAGTGTAGGGAACTCCTCAACGCAGTGATAGATTTATAAAATCCTGGGATTTTCCAGAAAAACAGCCTCATTATTTGCATTATTAGCTCCTGGAAGTGCTTCATTCATAACCATCTCCACTGGATTTACTTTTTTCCCTCTGGCAGAAAAGCATAGCTACATTCTGCTGTGAGCTACACAAATCCAAATCCCATCCTTTCTACAGAAACTCCAGGCCTATGTATATCCATCTCACATCAAACCGCTCCCTCCTCCTCATCCTGAGCCCTGGGGCTGACTGCCTCTACCCCTCACCAGCTGTTTAATACCATCATGCCCAAAACTCATTAAAGCATTGAGATGCAAGTCGTTGGCCAAGGTTAAGCTGGTCCTAATGGGCTTTGTAGGTTGCTAATTCAGTGCCTAAGCCAGGTGTTTAACCTGCTCTGGGGCCATGCCTCCTACCGAACGCTCCCGGGGGGCGAGGGGAGGGAGGAGAGTCACACAACTGCATTTGGCTGAGAGGAATGTAATATTTTTTGGATGGGCTCTGACAGGGGGCTGACCCTTTCCCCGACAGTTGTAAAGTTTGTTTAGTAACGGGGAGCCTCCCGTGAACATAAAAACAATAGGAAAACAGAGTCCTGGGGAATAAATCTCCCCCCCTGCCCCAGTTGCCTGTGTGTTTGGCTACCAGAAGGTAACAAATCCCCAGGAATGCGGGTGGTGGGGAGGTGCTGGGGGGAAAAGGGGGATGCTCCTGCAAGAGGGAGCTGGAGGGTGGCCAACACAAGCAGTGAGTGATGCCATTCCAGGTACAGGGAACGGCGTTGACAAACGCCCTGGGAAAGCCTGGAAAACCTGGGAAAGGCTACCACAGGCAAGATGTCCCTTACAACTCTTCCATCTGCTTCTGCAGGGAGCTCTTCAGGAGTTCATTCCATGGAAACCCCAAATACCTCTTCTACTGCTTCCAAGACGTATTGAATTTAGTATGAAGTGGGTTTGTCCTCAAGGCATGGTGAAGAACGGTCCAAACAGGATCTGACTTTTAGTTCTGTGTTTAAGAGTCGATTAGATGTGGTGTTGAGGGATATGGTGTAGGAGAGAACTTTGTAGAGTAGGGCTGATGGTTAGACTCAATGATCCCAAGGGTCCCTTCCAACCAAAATGATTCTAAGATTCTATGATTCATGAGTCTCCCTTGCCCGTGCTCCAGGAGAGATCAGAGAGGGCATTTGTTTTTGGTCACTGGATAGGATGTAGCATGCGAGCCAGGAAACCCTCTGCCTTATCACCAGTCCCCTGAGCCAGAAAATCCTCCCCCAAAGTTCATTTTTTGAAAGACTATAGCTCACAGGCTTTACTTTGACCCTGCTGTAACTACTCCATTACTTCACTGCTAAACAGAAATCCACTTGGGCATTACATTGTGGGTGCAATCCACTGGAAAAAGGGAAAAGCAAAGAAACAGAAGCTGTAAATGCCTCGTTATAAAAATCACAAGTCGTTCAAAAGGGCAGCTGTGAAGTTGATAGCTTTCAAAGATGTACACCAAGTACATACATACAGCCGTACCGCCATACCTATAGATATATATATTTATATCCTTCGGGCCTGGAAAGATGTTAAAAAGCTTTGGACCATCATTGGAATGTGCTTTTGACAATCTCTAACTATTTTATTATTATTTTGGTGAGTTGTTAAGTTTGGATGCCCACTACAATGCACCAGTGGAAAACATCTCTGCAACGCAAGAGTGGCAAGGATTTTTTATTCTGATCTCTTAAAACAGGCAGAAATAACGCTTAAGTACTTAAACTCTGGAAATACTCATCATCCCCGTGCTATTAATATCGCCTCAATGGCTCGTTCTATTTAAAGCAAGTTTCTTTCTTTGGGTTTTATTTTGTGGGTGGCAAATCCTCGTTTAATTCGCAGGATAAAAAAGTATGAACCTACAATTGGAAAAATGGGATTGTATGGGGCCTAAATCACCCGCCAGAACCAGGAATAAAGGCTTTGCCACCGTCTTCAGTGAGAGACAGCCTGGCCCTGAAGTCTTTACAGCTTGCACAAATTTGAATTTTATTATTTGCTTTCTTTTTAATGTCATATGACTCATTTTAAGGAATAATATAGCATGCCTCCATGGTAATGGTTATAGCTATTTGTCTGCGAGGCCAAAACCTGATCCCTCGGTTATGGAATTTTAGATACACGCTGCGTAGTCTACCTTTCAGCCCTACTGCTTGCTTTTTTTCCACTGAGAAAATAAAGCACACTCAAACCATAAGGCACCACTTGTTACTGGACATACGAGGGGTTTCCTTTCTCTTTAAGCTCAACCCTGATCTAATTCCATCAAAGAATGATGGAAAATCGAACTCAAAGTACTTTTCCCCTTTTGTCCAAGAAAAGTAAAACAAGCAACGCTGGTGATGCTGAAGGAATTGGATCTCTTTTAGTGGTGCGTTGCCTTGGCTTTTTTTACAAGTAAAGCTCATCTGTCTTAACCAATTTAAATGAAGTAAAAAGGCAACAACAGAGAAGAAGGATGGAAAACTTTTTCCAGCTTCAACACAAACTGTGAGGAAGTCAAAGCTTAAAAAAAGAAAGTGATTTTTTTTTGGTAAAACTCTACAGAAAGCTCAGCACTATGACAAAGGAAGAAATTTGTTTTTTAACTCTTCTCCAGGTAGGATGGATCATTCCTTTTGCTCCAGCTTCCCACAAGACCCAAGGGATTATACTCCTTTTGGCAGCAGAAAAGGAGTCTGGCTGTGAGCGTCCCCCTCATGGACTAGTTTTGATGCATAAACAAGTTATTCCTCCCTTGACAAAAGCTTCTGTGAATGAACAATTCCCCTTCATCAAATGACCAACATTAGACTAGGACTGAACCCAATTTCTAACCTCTGCTGGATTTAGATGGCAAAGGGTGGTTTGCTGTCAAACCTACCCCCCAGCATCTGGCAGCATTTCCAACAAGACATAGGTTTAAAATTATATATCTTGTATAGAGTAGGGAAAATCCACTCCCTTCTCTGTGACACTGCTGTTTTACTGCATCAGTTGAACAGAACATCTACCCCTGACACACTCTCTCACCAGGTGTCGTGGCAATTTACTTCCTGCACATCACTCAGATTTGAGAGTGAAAAGTGTTTTTTCCGGTTTTGCATTTCTTTGCTGAAGTTTCTTAATAGTGTTGGAGAACAGCTGATATTACTCTTTGCTAAGGTTTTGATAATGTATCTTGCTTTTTTTGTTGATTGTGGCATCAATCAATCTCACTAAAATAAATGTGTGTTCACCGGTATAAAACTGATAAAAAGAGAGAACTGTGGCAGCTGAATTTAAAGCGAAAGTCAAGGCTCACTCACTTGACAGTTAAAGTAACTGTACCTCTACCAAGCTCTGTGGTTTTCACACCTTGATATTTAGTGTTTAGATGTTTCCTTCTCTGCTTTCACAGAAACAGCAACATGAAAAACTGATCGAAGGCCTTCTCCTGTCGGGAGCAACTCCCTCACCCCTGCCAGGGATGGGTACCCAGCTCCTGGTGGCTGCTGGGAGTATCCTGAGCACACAGACAAGCTCTGCCCACACCGATCTAGGTGCAGGACCACAGACTTGCAGAGCAGCAGCATCAGTCTCCAACGTATTGATACCAAAGGTATCACATCCCCCATCACGTCAGACCAGCGTCACCCCAGTCTCACCTCTTAAAGTGGCAGGAGGTGACACACCAGGGTGAGGGATGAGGCACACCATAGTCAAAAAACACCCTTTGTGGTTCATTTTGTACGTGCATGCGAGTTAAGTGCCCTCATTTAAAGCAAGGTAACATCATTTCCACTGGCTGGAGTTTATAAAGTACCGGTGCTTATCCTAAACTTAAGCATCACTCGCTGTGATGGAGTTCCTGTGTTAGGCAGTTTCAGTCCATACACATGACGGTGCATTCCTTCCCTGCCTCTAAATTTGCTCAGAGGCAATGCCATTTATCTCTTGGGATGTGGCACTCTCAAGCACAAATACAGGTTGGGTGGAGAATGGCTGGAGAGCAGCCCCGAGGAGGATTAGGGAGTGCTCATGGATGATAAGTTCAACATCAGCTGGCAGTGTGTACTAGCAGCCCAGAAAGCCAACCCCATCCCGGGCTGCATCAAAAGCAGCGTGGCCAGCAGATCATGGGAGGTGATTCTACCCCTCAACTCTGCTCTCATGAGACTCTACCTGGAGCACTGTGTCCAGCCCTGGAGTCCTCAACATAGAAAGGACATGGACCTGTTGGAATAGGTCCAGTGCAGGGCCAGGAAGATGATCAGAGGGATGGAGCACCTCTGCTGTGAGGACAGGCTGAGGGAGCTGGGGTTGTTCAGCCTGGAGAAGAGAAGGCTCCAGGGAAACCTTATAGCAACCTTCCAGTACCTATAGGACAGCTGGATATGGACTCTGTCAGGGAGTGTAGCGACAGGACAAGGGGTAACAGCTTTAAATTGAAAGAGGGGAGATTTAGATTAGATACCAGAAAGAAATTCTTTCCTGTGAGGGTGGTGAGACATTGGAACAGGTTGCCCAGAGAAGCTGTGGTTGCCCCATGTCTGGAGGGGTTCAAGGCCAGGCTGGATGGGGCTTTGAGCAACCTGCTCTGGTGGGAGGTGTCCCTTCCCAGGGGAGAGGGGTTGGAACTTGATGATCTTTAAGGTCCCTCCTAACCCAAACCATTCTATGATTCTATGACACTGAAAAGCAAGTTTATATGTGTCGGCAAACAAACACACCACCCCCACCCCCCAGGTAAAAAATGACATTTTTGTGTGTTCTCACAAGGAAAAAGAAGGCTTAATTACACACAAACATAACAACTTTCCCTAACTCTGCCTGGAGATGTGAAAGAGAAGTGGCCCTGTAATCACATCTCTTCGGAGAATACTGCCATATGGTTTTAACAGAGGTTGATTTCCTGAAGCAAGAGAGGACTGCAGATTCTCAATCCAACTAAAATAATTATGCAGACAATTTCACTCCATTACTTGCAGGGGGAACCCAAGCTGTGTGGTCCTCACATGCTTGCTGACACCTTTAAAGAGACATTAAACCATTTTTACATAAAATTCCCTTAATGGGTGGGATGTGGGATGAATTTCCTGGAAGATTAGCACCTGTCGTGTTGCATAAGGCTTGCCTCTGACTGCTGCTCCTGTTGGTAGACAGCAAACCCGCGACTGAAGCCTCCAGAATACGGAGCAGAGAAGCATCAACCGTGTCTCTACAGAGGGAAACTTCTCCCCTGTGCAATTATTTCACCTCCCACATTTGACCCTGAAACGGCCCTTCTTAAGAACAAAGGGGTGCCCCACGTTAAGAAGAAGGAAATTAAAATACAGCCTTTGGTTTCAGCGGTGGGTCATGCTACAATCACAATGTGGAGCCTTTGCTGGGAACCTATTGGAGAGACACCCTGGACTGCTGATCTTTCCCCTCAACTAGATGGGCGGGAGGGTAAAACTTCCAATCTTTGATCAACGGGTAAAAATCCAAGCAATACAAAACAGCTTTGACTCGAAACAATAAAACTTGTAGGAAAACCTCACCTATCCAACTCTGAATGTAAACTGCAGGAGCCCTGTGAAAACAGGAATGTTAACCAAGACACACAGTGATTACAGGATATTTTAAAGGGAGAAAGGAGACCACCCTTCAAGCATGGAAATATCCCTTTTGGACTCAACTGTAATCTGGTTTTCGGTTTGGGGGTTGTTTTTTTTCCAGCAACTGTGTCTGATTTTAGTTACAGTAGCTAGTTTATGGAATTAGCAAACATACTACATTTCAAATGAGTAAATCCAATTAAATCAGCAGAAAGCATACACATACTTTTAGCGTGCCAACCTGCCTGTGGTGTTAGAAAGGTGCAATTCCCAGTAGCCAGAGGGGCGAAGGAAGGGGAAGAAGGTTTGCCACAGGACTGGGGGATTTTTCGTAGTGCAAAACGCTAATTTTTTTTCAAATCAAAAAGGTACATTTAAAGAAAAAAGTGATCAGGACTATGAGATCAGATCAGAAATCAGGTATATGCCAGCAGCAAAACACAGGGCACAATTGAATGCTGCATGTGGCTTTTTTCTTGATGGTTTGCAAATCTTGACTCAGCTTGAGGATCCTGAACGAGCACCTTCCCTTGTCGGGCACGGGAGGTCTGCAACGGTTAATGGCACGCTCTGCATTGTGTGTGGCCTGGGCGGCGAAGAAATCGAGCAGGAAACGTGTTTCTAATCTTCTTCTAGTGGCAATTTCAACATTATGCTACAGATAAATTATGGTAATGTAAATAGTAAAACCCAGTTCTCAATTCTTTGGCTCTGCGTCTGCCACCACCTTAGGTTTCTGCAGGCGGGATGGGCACAGGATGCTCTGCCATGGAGAGGAGGAGGGTTTGGGCTCGATTCCTGATCACAGAATCACAGAATTGTCAGAGTTGGAAGGGACCTCTAGAGATCTTCTAGTCCCACTCCCCTGCTAAAGCAGGATTGCCCAGAGCACATCACTCAGGGCTGCATCCAGACGGGGCTTGAAGGTCTCCAGAGAAGGGGACTCCACACCCTCCCTGGGCAGCCTCTGCCAGGGCTTTGGCACCTTCACCCTAAAGTTTTTTCTCATATTTGAATGGAACTTCCTGTGTTCCAGCTTGTGCCCATTGCCCCTGGTTCTGTCACTGGGAAGCACTGAAAAGAGTCTGGCTCCATCCTCCTTCAACCCACCCTTTGGATACTTATAAACATAACTAAGGTCTCCCCTCAGCCTTCTCTTCTCCAAGCTAAAGAGTCTCAGTTCTCTCAGCCTTTCCTCATCAGGGAGATGCTCCAATCCCTTATGGTGTGATATGCAAGGCAGCCTCCTCTCCACTTTATCCCTTTGTGTTGTAAGATCTGGGGAATTTTCTCCTATTTCAAGACACAGAATCAGAATTGTGTAGGACGGAAGGGACCTTTCAGACCATTTGAGTCCAACCACCAACCTAACGCTGCCAGAACTCTTCACTAAATCATATCGTTAACCACTGTATCTACTCGTCTTTTAAATACCTCCGGGGATGCCGACTCTTGGGGAGCATGGTACCAAAACAATCCCCCTTCTATCTGTGGCGTCAGTATGTCTTACTACAGAGTAAATGCACCTCTGATAAAATTGTAAACGCTTATCAACCATTATCAACGCCGCCTTTACTAATACAACCAAATAGGGTTGGTTTGCTAAGTCAACAGTCCTCTCTCGGTCCCATGCCCGAGCAAAATGCTCTGACTGAGCTTTTCAACACAGTGAAGAAATACTGAAGACATTAGCAATGGCATTGTCTTTCTGCAATACTCTAAAAAAAGCTACGGACGTATTTTTGCCCAAGCTGGATTTAACAATGCTCGCTCCTCGCCCAAACCTTCTGCTTTCAAAACAAACCCGAAATTTCGGGCCAACATTTCCTGTGGTGATCGTTGTGGTTAAACAATATTTGAGAGTTTTGCACGCTTGATAAGGTCTCTCAGCAGAATCACTTGTCAACTGAGGCGTGGTAAATGGAGACAGAGGTGAAACCCAGGAGAAATGGCCAGATCCACTTCTCTGAAAGCTCCTAAACTCCCACTTATTTCACGAAAAGCAAGATTTGGGCTGATGCAGCTATTCCAGTTAGTGCCTGGTTTTGTGGGAAGAGGGAGAGCAACTCTTCCTGTGATATTCACCAAAACTGGAGGAAAATGCTCAAGAGGATAAGAGTGCCGAGGTTTGGCCACTGCACCCACCCTTCACGCTACACGCCACAAACATCTAAAGTAGATCTTGGGGAAATTACCCATGGTGGTTTTGAGGTTTTAAATAAGGACAGAAAAGAAAGAAAGAAAGAAAAAAGACAGGAAAACTGCATTTGAACACTGTTTTACCCTGTAAATTCATTTAACTTTCTGGCAGTTGAACTGAAAGTTCAAAGAGGCAACATGGTTTATCAAGAAGCAACCTTGCTTTGAAACCATTTAGCCTGCAGGTCACCTTCTTCCTTGAGAAGATTTTGGCTCTCCAGAAGTGTTACCCATTAATTTTGGAGTATTACCAGCCAGGTATTTAACACACCTTCTCCCCAGTCTGACATGGACAAGTGAGGCCAAACCTGCATAGAGACCTGCTCAATAGGGAGGACCATGACTATGTATAAGAAGTCAATCCTAGCTTAGTAAAACAAGTGCCATTGAGTTAAAAAAGTCCAGCATGCTGTCCTCGCCCATGCATAACATCAGGTAGTGTGGGAACTTTGCAGAAGAGTTAGGAACTCAGCGGTCATATAAAAATGTGCTGATCACATGAAGCAGCACTAAAAACTCCTACGCGTATGGTTATAATGGCTGGCATTCATGGGCCAACATTAATGTGCTGGTGAAAGTACAATGAGATCTCTGACCACAAATGATAACAACCTTCGTTTTATGCCGCGCCCCGAAGGCAAAACTATGGAAAATGCCAGTGTTCCCTTGCTCTTTTCAGAAATGGCACAGACTGTTGGTTCCTTATCTTCACGGGGATTTCCACTCATCTTGGCTCTTTAAGATGGAACCTGTAAAGCTTTTCCCCCCATACCTGGGCACACCAGATACCTGTTTACCTGACTCCTATATGCAGGTTTGGACTCTCTTGTCTATGTCAGACTGTGGAGAAAGCGTGTTAAGTACTTGACTCATAATACTCCAAAATTAATGGGTAATATTTTCAGAGAACCAAAATCCTCTCAAGGAGGGAAAGGAGTCTATCTGCCATATACTGAAGTCTACAGGAAAATTGCCCCCACTGAAAATAACAATTTAATGGGACATTTCATCAATTCATCTTGAAATTATGGGCTTTATCATTCCCTTCCCATCAGCTCCACTCAGAGTTTATTAACAGGTTCTAGAGCCTTCTAGGTTATGATCTGTCCCATGTCTTAGAAATTACTGAACTTACACCAATGTGACCACTCAAAAAATGCTGGATCCTTGGCTTTTGATGTAGCAACTAAGAGGGGAACAATTTAGCAGCTAGAAGTACAAATAAAGAGTATTCACATATCTATTTCCCTGACTTTTTCCATGTTTAATTCCTTATAAACCTAATCTTTTTGGTTTTTTTGTCCTCCTCTTTTTTTATTTTCTTGCAGCTTCCCCCAGAAAACAAACCAAAAGAAACCAGCAAACTTTTAAACATTTCTTCTTTGAGGTCTTCCATTCGTTTTATTTTTCCCTCTTTCTCTTCGCATTTGCTGTACGTGTATTTTGGGGTGCTTTTACCTCCTCCTATTCACTAACATTTCATTGCTCTAGCTATAATAGCACTAGACATTTAAGTCTACTTTCTCAAAATATACAATTTTAGTCATCTGCTCTGCTTCTTTGTGAACTGCAAGCTGTTGGAGATGGGTATGCTACTGGAGAATTTCATCATTTCTTGGCTGTTTCGGGTACCCTTTACTTTTATGGATGCATCCTGGCCAACGTGTGTGGAGCAGGAGGAGAGTATTCACCATTTCCCCAGCTTTTCTTTTCTACCTGAGCTCTTCTACACCAGCACTTCCATGAATGGGAGGGATGTGCTGGAGAGTAGCACACAGAGGAACACACCTGGCAGCCCAAATTACTCCCATGTGTTCGCTGTTGCTAACGAAAGATGAGGTTAGCAAACATGAGAGGCTCCATTTCAGAAATATTTATATGGGCAGCGTGTAGAAATGACAGAAAAGTAAGTTATTAATTACAAAAGACAACAAAAAAGGTCATTGCAATACTCTGAGCCAAAGTGAAATGGGATTTCACAGTGACCGCTCTGGTACCTTGCATTTGGAAATGCATCAAGCCATGCTTTTCCCAAACAACCTGACAATTTGTTCCTGCCTGTAATGTAAAAACAAATTGGCCAAAAAACTAGCAAAAAAAAAAAAAAGTTTTTTCTCATTAATGTCAGGCTGCAGAATTCCAAATTAAAACAGCCTGTGGGCTTTCTCCCCTCCAACAGATCTCAATTATTTTCTCCCCCTTAGGGGAGAAATGACCAACTAGGTCTTGCAGCAGCAGGTTTATGGCAAGTCCACTGTCAACATTTCCAGCAGAAGCCTCTGTTTTCAGGGCTTTCTGACAACTGTTGCAGAGCTCACTCAGACTAACATTTGTTTTGCCCAACAAACTCTATAAATTTTTAAATAATGCTTTAAAAAATAAATTTTGCTTCGGCACTCGGCTAGCAGGAACTGCCTTTTTTGAACTCACTTTACGTTCCCAAAGCAGAAGCCAATCTCAGCGAGTTCTTTAATTAAAATCTGGTCACTGTCCACTTTGCAGCCCCTGCTATTTGTCATGAAGCTGTGATGTGGCACCAGCGCAGGTTGGGGGGTGTGTGTGTGCATGTAACCAAGCCTGACACAGCTGTGTCCACGCAGCCTCTTCAGGGTGCAGCGGTGCCAGCTGATGTGATCACACCTGGCCATTCTCCACTGTTAATCAGTCACCTGCCACCACAGCTACCACCAATTTGGAGCAGGACTCTGCTGAGCCAACTTGTTTTGACTGGAAGGCAATGCCCAAGGAGGCCTCAGGTGTCCCAGCCCCTGGAATTCCTCCTGCCAGAGGATGTGCAAGGCAAAGCCATGTGCCCTCCCCTGGAATGGACGTTTTTTCATGCCAGTCTACAGGGCTCACAAATTAACCAGTATCCCTGGAGACCTTGCAGGGAGGATAAAGCACTTATGGGAGATACCTTTCCTACTGTATCACAGAATCTTAGAATGGTTTGGGTTGGAAGAGACTCTAAAGATTACCTAGTTCCAACCCCTCTGCCATGGGCAGGGACACCTTCCACCAGTCCAAGTTGCTCAGAGAAGGAGAAGGTTCTGCTATTAGTTTCCCCCACTAGACATGGACATGAGAAATGCCAAACACAAAGTCTACCTGAGCTCAAGAAGGACCTGACCTACCTTCCTCTCTTTTCCTCCCTTACAAAACTCTTATCGTAATCCACAGGAGAAAGAAGGGAGTTTCCCCATGGACATGCATGTTTAGGAACATCCATGGACAAAACATGTTTACATATAATAAGACTCAAATGTCATTAGGAATACCGAAAGGTTAGTATAGGGACAGACACCATTTACTTGACCATTGCAGACACAGAGTAGAGGAATGACCCAGAGGATTGCAAGGTAAGGAACTGAAAATCCTGCTTGTTCAAAGGGGCTGCAGAAGGGGGAAGACTCAAACTCATCACTTTCTCAAATCCTTTGTCTATGGAGGTTCATCATAGAATCATAGAAACACAAGGTTGGAAAGGACCTACAAGATCATCTAGTCCAACCATCCTCCTGTCACCAATGCCACCCACTGAGCTACTAAATCATGTCTTGTAGCACCTCGTCCAGACGCTTCTTGAACACCGCTGGGGATGGTGACTCCACCACCTCCCTGGGCAGGCAATTCCAGTGCCTGACCACTCCTGGGGAGAAAAAGGTTGTCCTGACATCTCATCTAAATCTCCCCTGGTGCAACTTGTGGCCATTCCCTTGAGTCCTATCATCGGTTATCTGGGAGAAGAGGCTGACTCCCTCCTTTTCCCAACCTCCTTTCAGGTGTTAAGGAAGAGCAGATTAAGGATATGCTGTTATAAATCCAGAGGTGGAAGTTTCAGTAACTCGCTCCGAGCTTGAACAACTAAATGAGTTATCATTCACACTGAAGACAAAAGCGATGCTGAGCTGGGCTCTGCTGAGCCAGGCTGACGGGTCTGCCCACAGGCAGGGCGCCGTCTCCCCATCTCGCACGGAGCTCACGATCGTGCTCATTGCCTCTGTCCTGGAGAAGTGTTGCAACTTTGCCCTACTCAGCAAGCAAAGGAGCCCACAGGGGATTTCAAAAGCGAATTTCTTCAATCAGCTCTTGGCTGCTATGTACTAAATATTATAGACTGTGGGAATTAGAGAGCTCAAGGTAAACAAATGCAATGCATTCTTCTATATCCAGGATATCTGAGAAGTCAAGCTCGGTAAAATTCAGGGCATAAAATACCGGTCGAAGTCTCTCTAAAGAAGTCTCTCCCAAACCAGGCTGAGAAACATAATCACTTTGAATGAGCCCCTCAAAATGCTGTTCTCCTGTGAACAACACTGCTTCTGGGGCTGAGATAGGAGAACCGGCAAACTGTTTTTGTGCAAACCGACACACCCAGCTATGTTAAGGGATTCAACAACTAATTTTTAATAAAGAAAGTAATGCTGATCTGAAAATCAGTTTGACTGTTGCCAGTACAGGACCAGACAGACAGACAGCCAAGTTCCTGGGGTGGAATGGGTTACCGTGTCCCGGACCTGGACGGGAACCATCTGCGGGTGTGCTCTCCGCCTGTGGCAAGTGTGCAGCGATTCTACTTATCTTAAGCCTCTTTTATTGAGGGCTAAGCTAAATCAAATCAACTTACATTTATGGGGGGCCAAGAACACCTACCAGGCAGCTGCTGTGGCTCAGCTGACGTGTGGAAACACAGACATCCCCTGTAACTTGATCATGCGTCTAAGCCCTGAAATTTCCTCGGTACAGACTCAACTGGAGGCTGAAATTAAGTACGATTTTGGGTCTACCTTCTTTCAGGCTGAAGTGGTGCACAGGTCTAGCGTTAGCACTTCCCAGCAGGGCAAATTCCATGCATACATACCAAAGCTATAATGATTCTGTAAGTTAAATATAAACAGTTTTGTTTGTGTTGAAATATTTGAACATCTGTCTGCAGCGTTGGCAGCCTGAATAATAGAAGTACGTTACTGCACGAGAATCAAATGGTGATTATTGTGGAATGGAAAACAAAGCTTCACGATAGACTGCTCCATCAGCACGCACTACCATTATGCGTATATATATGCAGATGTAGGAATATAGCATAATAAAAGAAAATGCAAAAAACTCAAGAAACACCAATAAGACAAATTTAAATGTTAAAAGTCTGTCTCATTGAATAAGTGAGACTGTGGTTGGAAACAGAGCAACAGACATTTATACTCAAGCCTTCAACATATCAACCCTCTTTGCAATGTAAAACCAAGGAAAAACAATGTTGCTCTCATGAAAAGGCCAAATTCACAACACAGAGACTGCTCCTCCCCATCAGGAAGGGTATTCATTATTATTTTAAATGTGCAGAGTCTAAAAAGCTACAAAAGTATTTGAGTGTGGTGTGTATCCTTTTAATGCTGCACATACGCATCTTGTTCCATCAAGCACTTGGCATCAAAGGTTTTCTTTATGTGCAGGTGTGAAAGGTGTGTGTACAAATTAAGGAACTATCTGGCTAGCTATTCAGTCTGGAGGAGCACATGAAAGGACCTGATTATAACAGCCCAAAGGATTCATTGTTACTCGGAACTGGGATTCCCAGGCTCCAGAGCTGCTCCTGTCATCCCTGCACATCCAAGACTCACATTGACTAGTCCCCGTGCTGGAGACTAGACTTTAGCCATATATTCTGGCCAGTAGTCTCAAGACCGGGGTTAAACAAGCAGTTTGTTCCTTTCTTACATAAGCACCGAAAGACAATACTACATTCGAGCTCATAAAAATATTTTAATTGGTGATGATTCCCAGACAACTATGTCAAAATTAACTCCGAGTTGATGCCCACTTGCTTAAATTTCATTCATCTGGGTTCAAATTATTTTCTTAAAAGAAGAAACATTTCCTTTTATACACACTTTGGTTACAACCTCCAAAACCATTGCTAGAAATTAGTCCTAACCACCCAGTCGGCTGCCTCAGAAACCGAGCTCAAATCCATCACTTTAATGACATCAATAACAAATACACAACTTTAAACCCTATTGTGAACAGTGGCATACCGAGGAGCATGTGTAGCTGTCATCTCATTAGTCACTAGAAAAACACCAAAGAAACCAAAAGAGCCTAACCATGACAAATTATTCAAGAGTTTAACCTGAGACATTAATGAGTGCTAAATAGCTTGTTTTCATGCTTGCTTAAGGAGATTTGTTTAAAATCCCACCAGCCTCCCCTGAACGTCGCTCGGTGAAGCCGTTCATTCTTGTCAGGCTGGTTTCCCTATTCCAGCTGAAACAGCAGGTTGCAAGTGTTTGGTTAAGGATGCCGTTCTTCCCCACCTCTCCAGACACACACACACACGGAGGTAAAGCTTCCTCCCCTGGGCTGCGCAGAAGCGGCCCATTCACTTCTCACAGTCTGAAAAGGTACGGCTGATAAGTCAGGTCTCCTGGTGAGACCCCATCTGGAATAGTGTGTCCAGTTCTGGGCCCCTCAGTTTAAGAGGGACAGGGAACTGCTGAAGAGAGTCCAGGGCAGGGCTACCAAGATGATGAAGGGAGTGGAGCATCTCCCACAGGAGGAAAGGCTGAGGGAGCTGGATCTCTTGAGCTTGGAGAAGAGGAGACCGAGGGACAACCTCATTAATGTTTATAAATATGTAAAGGGTGAGTGTCAGGAGGATGGAGTCAGGCTCTTCTCAGTGACATCCAAATGACAGGACAAGGGGCAATGGGTGCAAGCTGGAACAGAGGAGGTTCTACTTGAAGATGAGAAAAAACTTCTCTGCAGTGAGGGTGAGGGAACACTGGCAGGGGCTGCCCAGGGAGGTTGTGGAATCTCCTTCTCTGGAGACATTCAAAACTCGCCTGGACGCGTTCCTGAGTGACCTGATCTAGGTGTTCCTGCTCCAGCAGGGGGATTGGACTAGATGATCTTTCAAGGTCCTTTCCAATCCCTGATATTCTGTGATTCTGTGATAAAGCATTCACATTGCAACCATTCAATAACCAGTGGTGTAAAAGAAATGGGGAAAGAATATCTATCCAGCCAGGACTTTCATCATTTCAGACCTCCTATTTAGTCTGGTTTTCATCTCTTCGAGCTATGCTAGAGTAAAACTCCTCAGCAGGGACTAGAAGAGCCTGGTACTTGCCGTTCTCTGAAAACAGCACTAGGCATTGAACTCTAATGAGAACCTCCCTCCTACAAGCCACCTTTACCTCCTGTGATGCCTTCAAGGAATTGGGATTTGGAGCCTAAGACAACTACTCTGTTCTGCAACTGCAATGGGCAGCAGCAATGTATGGTGGGAGATCAAAGCTAATAGGATAGAAAAAGAAAAAACCCCAGCACCCAACTATTACTTCCCATCTTGAGGACAGAAAAATATGAAATAAAATAAAATTAAAAAAAAATCAAGATGTTCCCATTTATCAAGGGAAACTGAAGCTTTCTGACTTGTGTCAAGATAAGCCTTAGATAGGAATATGGTCCAGTGGTTGGTATCCCTGCGGGAGGGTTGGAACAAGATGATCTTTAAGGTCCCTTCCATTCAACTCATTCTATGATTCTGTGATTCTTTATCTTAAAAACAAACACCTTGATCTTCACAGCTCTCCTGCATTCACATCATTCCAGGGGGAGGTTAGTGCCAATACGTGACACAAGGGAAACTGAGGCCAACAGAACAAGGCACCCAATTTCCACTGAAAGCAGTAAGTCTGGATATATGCTGAGAGGGATTTTCAAACGCATGAAATGTCATAAAGACGTCAGAGGCAGATGACAGCCCTGGAGGACCCCTGTTCATCCTCCTACATCTCTGCCCTGCTCATCTGGCCACAGAGAGCTGGTCTGCAAAACTTCCTGACAAGGAGAAATAAAGGAAGAAATAAAAAAAGGAAAAAAAAAAGACATATGGTAGGAGTGTTGTGTTCTCTTTAAAACTAAACATTTCTTCCAACAGCCTGCTTTCAGGCTGACGTTCCAGATACGCTAACATTGCTTTTTGCTATATACAGCCTAAATCTTCATTCAAACAAGCCACGAGCAGGCTTCCAAAACAGGAGCAGCCTCAAATGCACTCCAAAAAACTGCATTGTGCTCCAGTGTAAAACTATGCTTCAGTCCATATGGGAGATCTCAAGCATTTGCTGAGTCTGGCTTTACTTTTCATGGAATTTATGTTGGAAAAGCCATTTTGTCTTGACCAGAATGGTCTTTATGCCAAAACTTTTTTATTATTATTATTATTTTATTATTATAATTATTATTATATTTAAATTTGGGGCGAAATTTCACTTGACTGTATCCTCTTTGAAGAGATGACCAAGTAGATTCAATTGTTCCACGTTGTGTAGGCGCCCAAAAATCTAATCTCTCCCTGAACCTGTGTCCTTATGAAAACGTGAAGCCTTCTCATGACTTTTAAGTTGTTCTGTCTCCTGAACGCAAATTAAGTGAGGGTTTTTTTTGGGGGGGGAATTTTTTTAATAACTCATAAAGTTGGGAGGTTTTCAGCGTGGATCCTGGAAACCGAAGCTCGGGGCACACTGAACTAATTTAAGAATGTAAATGTAAAAAGATACGATCCATAAGTGACAAATTAAAAGGGGGAAACGCCAAGGGCTTTCAGAGCGCGCTGCCCTCCACCCGCCTACACGGCGCGGCTTCCCGGGAGTCAACGTCTTCTGGCAGCACGAGACAATAAAAAAGGCATAAACTCGCCACCCGTGGTAAAGCTACTGTGTCTGACAGAACACCAGCAGGGAGGCCCAGAGAGGTGGCTGAACCCTGGCTCCCAGCTGCATCAATCCCTATCTTAATCACCCTCCTGACAACGCTTCTCTTTCAGCCCTCGCGCCGCTTGGCTCCTCAAGGATGGGGAGAGGGTGAGACTAAAAGACACAGGGAAAAGCTTCAACAAAGTTGTAGGAGTAAGGAATAAAGCAGTCTGTGAAGGTGACTTTTGCCCAGCATTGAAATCTGCCTCCAAACCCAGTTGTTTTCACTTAAAATCAAAACCCACACAGCAGCCCCATTCTAGTGAATGAAAAATACCTCAACAAGGACAGAGTTCCCTATGTTGCCCTTCCTGGAGGCAGCTCCAAGTATGAGGGTGTGTGTTTGATACAGAAGGAGGGAAAGATTTAGAATAGAAGAGAATAGAATGGTTAGACTTGGAAGGGACCTTAAAAGATCATCAAGTTCCAACCTCCCCCTGCCGTGGGCAGGGACACTTCCCACCAGAGCAGGTTGCTCAAAGCCCCATCCAGCCTGGCCTTGAACACTTCCAGGGATGGGGCATCCACAACTTCTTTGGGCAACTTGTTCCAGAGCCTCACCACCCTCACAGGAAAGAATGTCTTTCTAGTATCTGATCTAAATCTCCCCTCTTTCAATTTAAAACCGTTATCCCTCATCATATCACTCCACTCCATTACAAAGAGTCCCTCTCCAGCTCTCCTGTAGCTCCCTTCAGATATTGGAAGGCTGCTATAAGGTCTCCCCAGAGCCTTCTCTTCTCCAGGCTGAAAAACCCCAATTCTCTCAGCCTGTTCTCACAGCACGGGTGCTCCATCCCTCTGATCATCTTCGTGGCCCTCTGCTGGACCTGTTCCAACAGTTCCATGTCCTTCCTGTGTTGAGGACTCCAAAGCTGGACACAGTAATTTCTACAGAGAAGCAGATCTCCAGTATAACCTGTAACACTGCCTGCTTCTCATCAGCTCCTCACTGACAAACCTGCTAAATCAACGCTCGTCACTAGTTTTAGATGGGCCCAATATCTCCAAAGGTCTGAGTTATGTAGAGGAGGAGAAGGTAACAATGAGCAAACCTATTTTCACTGACTGACATCAGACCTTCTGACCCACCACAGACCATGTTCCTGGATATGTCTATTACCCAGATACACTCAGCTTATTTTTTGCAGAAGGACTGGTCAGTTGGCCTGGATTTTACATGGCTTTTCACCCTTCCTTGGAGACTCTCAGGGGCCCAAAGTGTCTTTCTCCACATTCACTGACTCCAGCTGGACCTTGACAATGAGACTGGGTCCAGATTCTGCCCACCCTGAGGTCTGGTTGGTGCCAGGTCACCAGCAGCAGCTGCCTGTCACCTCAGCTGAATGGGACTGGGACAGCAGCACAGATTTAGGGCAGAGTTTGGGGAGGGGGATCAATTCTAATTCCCTGTGGCTGTTGTTCTTAAACATAAGGGTGTTTGGCCTAAGGATATTCCTTTCCAGAAGCACCCACACTGTCTCTCCCAGCAGGGCGAAGAAGTGCCGGTGGTGGAGAGGAGTCCCAGTTCCGTGCTCCGGGAGACTCGGAGGAGTCCCAGTTCACAGCCCAAAGCTCTGTGGGCTCTTACACCCAGCGTGTGTTACAGCCTAACATATCTGGGTGGCCGGTGCCAATTCGGTTGGAGTGTACACACACCAAAGTATCCCTCTGAAGAGGCTCGGGGTGGGGAAAGAGAGTCCTGCCAAACACCGGCACCTGGAGGCACACTGCCTTCTAACCTGCAACGCCTCCAGAGGCCCTGCAGGCTGAGCTTGGCCTTTCTTTCATCTTTTACAACGGTTGTTGCCTTCTCCAAGCATGTCCCCGGTGCACAGGTAGGAGTCACCGCATGCTCTGTTGTGCTGCTGGAGATGGCACCTTGCTCAACGCCTGTCGGTCACCAGCCAAAGACCTGAAGTTGACACCAGAGCTGCTGCAGCCCGTGGGGAGACCCTGCCAACTGCCGACTTCATTTTCTACGCAGGGTTTCCACTGAAGCCAAGGGATTATTTTTCAGCGCAAATTAATACCACGGCAGATTAAATCCATTAGAGGTGGGGCTGGTAGGGCTGCCTATCATTAAAGTTGCCCAATGTTTCCCATTATAAGACCTAATTTTCGGTTGCTTGCAACTTTCCTGAACTTTGACTGTTTGCATTCCATTTTTTTCTTGCATGAGGAAGGAACGCATTTCTTCAGTTTCAACCAAAATGGTTCAGACATTCCTGGAAATGAGTTAGCTCAGGGAAAATGTAGCGCCTCGAAAAACATTTTTGGCAACCTTTCCTTGAAGGAGCTTTTCTGTCGCTTTATTTTGGAGTGGAGCAGCAGGTTGGCTCTTTTTTTTTTTTTCCTCTCCCCCAGGATCTCCACAGTAATCCATCCAGATTCAGTAAAATTATAAAACTTTGAAAAATAAAATTTCATAGAATGGAAATTCCTTAGCTTATTTATTTTTTTTTTAAGTTAAAAACTATGAATACAGCCTGGCAGAGGTAGCTGATTTGCTGGCCCACAGATTTTATGCTCCTGCTACATGATTTCTTGCTGTGACAATAGTTAAGTGGCTTAAAACAAGGAGTTCACGGATCATATTCACCGTGTGTTCATGCTTTTCCCAGTGCCTCCTTTGAGACCACCTGATTTATTCCTCAGAAGCACTGACCATTCACCACTAACTCAACCTGAAAGAGGCTTTTTGAACGTATAAAGCACCGTATGTTGGTAGATCTCTAAAAAATAAGAGTAAGTGGGCGTTCTCCATCCCACAGGACTTCGCTGTCCCGTGGATAAACCAGCACGTGCTCTTACAGTGAAGGACACACACGACAGGCGTGAATTAAAGCTGCACCAATAACTGCAATCTTGGTCCCAATTCTGAGTGCTTCGACATAGACTTCTCCTCCTGCAATTTTTGTTTGTAGCATATGCATAAAGTAAGACCTAGAGCTAGAGATAATTGCCCTTCAATCAAAAAGTATCTATTTTTTTTTATGGCAACACGTTACTATTTATCTGAGTGTAAGTATCCCCTTGTTAAATACCTTAAATCTACTGTTCATTCCCTTTTACACCAAGACACCAGAGAAAAGTAGTTCTCATTATAATTCTTAATGTTGCATGGCATGTATAGTTACTGAAGTGTTTACTTTGCAAGTAAACAGGCTTCCTTGAGAGCTTCTTTCATCCTTGACCTGGGTCTGAAGAACAGTAATTGTTATCTGGGTTTTAAGTCCTTACTGTAAAGTCCTTACTGCTCTCTCTCCTACCTGTCTATAATAATTAAAGACTATGTCAGAAAACCAGCTCCTCTCAGGTTTCCCTTTGGCTGCCATCTTTCAGAAACAGTGAAGATCAAGAGGAGCGAAACTCGTAACACAGATCGGAAAGTCTGTGCACACGCAAAGCGCAAACCCTACCCAAACACCGCGTCAGAGCACCCTTTGCGTGCTGTAATTCTGCTGTCCTCATTCTCAGGGATGCTTATGATGGTGTGTCACACCACAGGCAATGAATACTGCTGCGTGGAGACCTCCCCACGGCACTAACAGGCATACCCTGGGCTCAACCTTCCAAAGCAGAAGGAAAAGGCTAATTACACTGCCTGACTTTGCTGCCAAGTTGATGAGGAACACGTCAAAAAGCCAGACTACTGCTGAGCTGCAGGGGCCACAGCCCTTGGGAGACAGTAACAAGCACATCAGCATAAGGAAAGAAGTTTTAAACCAGTTTGGATCAGGCACCGAGTGCCTGAGAGTTTCAACCAAGCAGGCAGGCAAGAGGAAAACACAGAAGATCACACACTGGCTACTTATGCCTAACAAGGAGGGGTTCACCAACACCTTAATATGTGACAGTCTTCAGAGAGCAGCCCTTCAATGTGCCTTTTGAAAAAGCAAGCATGAAAGTCCCATTTTAGAAGGTTTAAAGACCAACAAAAAGGAGTGTAAAGCAGCATTTCAAAGCTGTGTTATCTGAGCACCAGCCCTGGGGTCCACATTCCCCCTGCAGTCAGTGTTTGTCATCCGCTCCTCACCTCCAGAGATCTGCCCACTGACACTTATAGATACTGAGGGTGGGGCAGACCAGCTTCTGACACACACACACATCGCTCTCTTGACCGCAAAGGACCAGAGATGACTCGCTGAGACACCAGATCTAGCTTTTAGGCAACTACAGTTAAGGAGAGTCAACCCACCCTGCGTCTCTGAACATGTTACCCATATGGCCCTTCACAGAAAGGGTTTTCATTTTGGCTGCTTAGCTGATGGATTAAAACACTGAACAATTTACATTCACAGCTCTACCGCTGAGCCCTCTTCTGTAGTCAACGCTTCTGTCTACAGAGGTGGTAATTTTATTATAGCACTGGTTTTACAAACAATTGTTCAAAGACATCAAAAAAGACCAGAAGCAGGAGTGGATCCATAGCCCAGAGCATAAAAGCCCAAGAGAGTCCAGTGTGAAAGCAAAAACTATGCTCCACAAATCTAGAGTTTATGGTGATAAGAGACCCAAGGAACGAAAAGTTAAATTATCTTTAATTTAACTGGTATCCTAGAAACCTGGAACTATCTCTATAGCACTTCATATGTCTACAGTGCTTGATAAATTCACTAGATAAATTAAATTAACTGAAGTATATCATTGCCTAAGAATCTGCATCTGGATCGTTGGTTACGTGTGTACACAGGTTAAAAAAAAATAAAATAAAAAATTCCCTGTATAATACCCTCTGTACTCTTAACCAGTGGTTTGTACCACACTGCAATTGTGTATTGCATTTCCAGGTCTCTATTCTCTTCCAGCTTCTATCCTACTGAGAAACACTGGCCTGGGTTTTCAAAATACAGCAAACAATTGTGAGTATCATCTCTTTTTGATGGGTAATCTCTGGATTTTGGGTCTCTTAATACAACCAGTATTGGCTGTCCAACTGGACTTCTCTTGCAATTCTAACCCAGGATTTACCATACATCAACAAAGCTGATACTACATCAGTACTTGCAAGTTCCTACTCCTTTCCAAGGAGATGCTGCACCAGTGTATAATTTTCTACCTGTCTCATGACATGTGAAGCGATGACCTGGAATATAAGGAGTTAGATCCCTGTTTCTAGCAAATTAAGCAACAAATGGAAGAGCTGGACTCATCCATTTCTTCCCCAGCGCACTTGTGCGGCGCTTGTGGAGGTGATGATTTTCTTGTGGAGCTCCAAGAGCCATGAAACAAAACGCCACCAAGTGCCTTCTGCCGGCACGTGACATTGAGGACCGTGTCTACTGCTGAGGGAAGGCAAGAATGAGAAAGCGAGGAAGAAGATTTAAGGAAGCAGACAACTAATTGGCATTACTCACATGGATTACAGACGGGCAGGAAGCAGATTCTGCACTTGTAAGCACCCTGATTAATACCTGTTTGGCCTCCTGCATTTAAATGAGCTGGGCAACCAAAGCAGGGTATTAAGAAGTGGGAGTAAAGTTCACAAAATGCAGGTCTGGGAGTTTGAAGAATGATGGGAGCAACAAACATTTACACTGGCAATAATCAGGTAAAAGGGTTTGCCTTCCCACGCTGTGGGAAAGATTACATCTCAGAACCAAAGGAAAACGGGCAGCATGTTAAGTTTGGATAAAGAAGGAGCAATTAATATGTCTCCATGTGAAGCAGGAACATTGGAAACACAGAATATTTCCCAGTGTTAAGAAAATCTTTAAATGCATTCCCCAATATTCTTCATCTTTAGGTAACACCTCTGAAGTGTATTATCACCTTTATATTGTTTCTTACGCAGCTGTAATGCTTTAGCTAGTGTGAGAATCCTATTGAATACTGTGCCTACAGCTAAAGAACCTGAGTTTTAATCTCAGCAGATCACACAAGCCAAGCTGAGCAGGACCTGACTACTGAAATCCTGCAAGAGGTGATAATGATGCCTCAGTAGATAGCATCATTTTTGAAGGTGTGTGTATTGCACTCATTGTGGCAGCTGTGTAGACACTTCAAAGCCAGCTTTAAACACTCCCTTGCGTTGTCAGAAATGTAGCATGAGCTGTTCACAGTTCAATCCAAGACAAAGCATCCACCCAAGAAGGCCAGCACACAGTTGGTTAACCCCCGCTGAGCTCCATGTTCCCCATGACTCTACTGCTATCACCACCTGAGGTACCTGCTTTAAAACAAACCCAGGCTGTCTGAATTTCTCCGCAGTCATTAGGTACACCTCAGGATGATAATATGGCATAATTTCATCTGATTTCAGCCATGCCAAAACCAGGGTGCCTAGTCTAGACTAGCCATCTACCCTCCTCCATTTATAATCAGTGGAAAAGGGGGCCATTGACTGCACTCCAACACAGGCATTAAGATAGAGGGGATGAATCATTCTGCAAGTCCCTGTGTCTCTTCACTCACTTCAGAGGAAACCTACCCAACATGTCTAATTTTGGGAAAGCTGAAAGCCACCCTCAGTTGACACGGAGACACTACGGTGCTGAGTAAGCTGGTCTACTGTAGATGAGATATGTAACAGCGGATTTGAGCAGACACACACATTTTGGAACCCAGTTCTTCATAAGAATAAGGTTTCCGGTGTCCCAAACATAGTGTAGCATGAGATCATACTAAGTTTCTTCCCCTGAAGTTTCAATTAAGTATGATATTCTTCCTCATTTCCTCTGCTGCATTCCTTGTCTGGTTAAATCAGCATCTGTGTTTCACGTCTGGGATGACCAAGTTCCAGCAGAGAATGAAGTTTATATGGGCAATAAAAATAAAACTTATAAAAAGAAATTGTAAAGAAATTTGGGATTGCCAGCAATGAAGAACTACAGAAGTACTCTACTTACACCACTCACTTACTGCCCCCTGTACTCAGCTCTGGTGAGGCCTCACCTCGAGTACTTTGTTCAGTTCTGGGCCCCTCACTACAAGAATGACATTTGAGGCCCTGGAACATGTCCAGAGAAGAGCAACAAAGCTGGTGAGGGGTCTGGAGCACAAGTCCTATGAGGAGCAACTGAGGGAGCTGGGATTGTTTATTCTGGAGAAGAGGAGGCTCAGAGGAGACCTCACTGCACTCTACAGCTTCCTGATGGGAGGGTGTGAAGAGGAGGGGGTCAGCCTCTTCTCCCAGAGAACTAATGATAAGACTCAAGGGAACGGCCACAAGTTGCGCCAGGGGAGATTTAGATGAGATGTCAGGACAAACTTTTTCTCCCCAGGAGTGGTCAGGCACTGGGATGGCCTGCCCAGGGAGGTGGTGGAGTCACCCTCCCTGAGGTGCTACAAGACATGATTTAGTAGCTGAGTGGGTAGTATTGGTGACAGGAGGATGTTTGGACTGGGTGATCTTGTAGGTCCTTTCCAACCTTGTGTTTCTATGATTCTATGATACTCCGGTGCAGCGTCTCCCAGATGTATTTGCCCTGTTCCCTACTTCCCAACCCACTCTGGAAAGATGAGGGAGTGGTATAAGAGGTGCTAAACTTCAGTGCCATAAAAAAAATGCTGATATTAGCAGCAACAAGTTAAATGCATTTCCGAAGTGGACATGTACAACAGTTCTCTTGGGAGGAAAGTAAGCAGCAAACTGGTCTGCGAAAGCCTACTGTCTTCCTCCACGGTACCAACATGGCACTTCTCCTTTCCCCATGCCATATGGAGATACAGAATGAACTCACTTCCACTGTTGACTTCATTTGTCTAGATATAACCCCTTTTCCCACCAGTATTTTTAATGGAGACTGTAAGCTATTCAGGGCTAAACTGTCTTATCATACAACTCTGAAGCACGACTATGGAGAGGGGCCACGATTTTACTTGTGGCCTGGAGAGACATTTTGAACACAAACAGCAATAGCTGCAATATCAAAAAACCACCGTGATGGTCATCTTATGCCAAACGTACCAGCAACAGACTGTTTGGAAGCAGTGTTCCCTCTACAAAGGGATGGAAACAATCTGTTCTGTTGACAAATACAAACCAAGACTGCATTACTATTGGTGAGGACATCTTAGGGAACCGGTTTATGCTCAGGCGTGCCCATTTGTTTTACATAATCTTCTCAAGGCCTTTTCCCTCTCACCATAACAGCGAATACATGGTCACCCTGTCACCTCCCTGGGCAGCGACGTCCTACTATAGAGCGAGCTGGTGCTCACGTAGATCACTGAGATTTCAGAACCGCAGCGTACGACTTCGAGCCATGAGTGAACAAAGCAGGTTTCGCTTTCACCTCACCCTACGCACTCCACCAGCAGATAGAAGTCATGATAACTGGAAAAGAAATTATCTTTACTCTCATAGCCTATTCTTCAGACAATGAGTTTTTAGGCACCAGCCCCTCTCTGTCTGCAGTGGAAGAAAGAACTGGCTGGTCCTTGAGATGTAGCTACCACCCCTGAGAACCTCCTGGACACCTTCTTGTTCCAGAGGCATGACTCGTGGTGGGGGTAACTGCAAAGAGCCCTGCTCTGTGGGTTACAGACCCATCTCGAACGTCAGCCTAAACCACTGGCACGTATAACATCTTTCACCTTCGACGAGGAACACTTGAATCATCCCACCGGTTTCTTACAGCCCCTGGGAACGTTCTGCAGCTCCAGTCCCCAACGAGTAGGGTTTTGTGAAATTACCCATTTGCAAAAAAATAAAAATAAAAAATAAACCAGCAACAAATGACAGCGAGTGAAACTACAATGTCTTTGCACTGCCAAAAATGGACCTGGTGGTGTACCACTGGCATCGGAAACACTCCAACTCCTTACTGGGGACCATGTCCCAGCCTGTACGTGGACTGTGGTCATGCTCAAAGTCACAGGAGTCATGGAAGAGAACCTAACGCCCATAGCATCGCCAGGCTGAACACTATTTTGGCTGTGGAATCATATTTTGCCTCATTTCTTACAAAGGGGCATTATAACACAAACTTTTAAGCTTCACAAAGTCGCTCAGAGCAACTTGCAAGCCGCCCACTCTGCCTTCCTCTGCTCCCACTTCACGCTGGGAGAAACCCGGAATAACCCAGCCCATCTCAGTAGAGATCTGTCACTCTGAAAGACACCAAGTGCCACTCCACAGACTTTCTAACTTCGCTTTGGATGAAAAACCCAGGCCTTTCTCAACCTATCTCCGGGTATTTAGCATCAACTTTAATTAAAAACCTCCTTGCCGTGCCAAAAACACGGGCAGATGCAAACTCACACACACACACACACACCCCCGAGCCTTTCCAGTGCCTGCAACTCATCGCTCGAAAAACCTGTGATCCCACACTTCCAAGAGCAGGACCTGCCTGAGAAATTTCCTCTTGTTCTGCAAACTCTCTCTCTCTCTCTTTCTCTTCCCTCTCTCTCTTTCTGTGCTGCTCAAATTTACCACAGCGTAAAACGAAAAGAAAAAAAACAAACAACAATAANAAGGGAAGCCAGAGAATACTCTAAAGGAGGGGACACACGGCGTGTTTTAACCGCTGTGATAATTCTGCATAAGGAGCTGTGGAGGCTCTGGCTCCTTGCTGTAGCATGCCATGTGTCCCCGAATAAAATTACTGCCATGCAGGCTGTTAGCAGAGGAATGCGTAAACAGACAATGTAGCCTTGCATCAGTTCCACAAAATGTTGCACAACACAAATGCCTCTCGATGTGTCATTTCCTGCTTGGCCACCAGCCCAGCTCCTGACAGGCAGTCAACATATAAAAAAAAAAAAAAAAGAAGAAAGAAAGAAAAAAAAAATTTAAAATAAAAAAATAATACTGAAAGATTTAAAACTTTTCTACTCCAAAGTGCATTCCACCAGCCCCGGACTCATCCCTCCACCCTTGAAAGGAAAAAGGGAGAACTTCCTAAAAAACTCTCTTTGGGTTTCTAAGTCGAGGAATCTCAAAAATCTCAATCACTTATCTGCCTTCTAGAAGGCAGGTTGGGCCACAGGGTTAACACAAAGGCTGAGCAGAACCTCTCGCTGGCTTCTGCAGCGATGTTTGCTCATACCTTTCATCACGTGTGCACCTTGCACGCTGCGGCGGCCGGGAAGCACACGGGAGCTGAATGAAACCAAGAGTTTTCTCCTACTGAAACGCTTCAGTTCAAAGCCTGGTACGACTCTGCCACTCACACTGATGAAGAAAATCGTGGCTGGTGACTTTGGAGGCCACCTTTCATCAGAGATGAGCTAAAGTCTTTGGAAGCCAGGCAAAATATAAAATTATATAGACTTCTCTTCCTTCCTTCCTCATGATTTCCCTTTCTCTTGATTGCCAAAAGCAGCCAGACAGGAGGGCATGTCTCCTATTCGAAAGGTGCCACTATGGAAGGGCAAATCCTTGATTCTCATGTCTCCTATTCGAAAGGTGCCACTATGGAAGGGCAAATCCTTGTTTCTTTATTTTCAATGAGGTAAGGCATTAAAGAGGGGGCTTAAGTAAAGGTTAAAGGTGAGGGGGGTGTTCTTATTCTGTTTTTTTTTGGTTTTTTTCTTCCTTTAATTCCTATCCAGTGATCCCTTGCTATCTGTCCATCGGTTATGACCTCATGACAACTTATTTCTCCAGAAAACTTCTTTCAGCCCTCCCAGCTGGAAGGCAGCTCTGCTGGCTAAGATGTGCATATGGCAGAGGTTTCATCCTGGATATGAGGAGAGAAAAATATCTGCAGGATTTCCCAACGACTCCCAAAGATCTTATACAACCCCATCTCTAGACTCGCTCACTCAGAGTGCAACGCGCTGTCTCAATCCAGCACAAAGACTGCAACACAGTAGACGTCCCTGGATGGTAATCTAGATAGACTGAAACAGATGATTAAAAAGAAATAAATCTTTTCCAAGGAAAAACCATCAGAAGACCTTTTCTCATACAGAAACGGGCAGGTTTTCCCTAACAGAACAACCTGACATCACTGTCTCTATGAAANCTATGGAAGGGCAAATCCTTGATTCTCATGTCTCCTATTCGAAAGGTGCCACTATGGAAGGGCAAATCCTTGTTTCTTTATTTTCAATGAGGTAAGGCATTAAAGAGGGGGCTTAAGTAAAGGTTAAAGGTGAGGGGGGTGTTCTTATTCTGGTTTTTTTGGTTTTTTTTCTTCCTTTAATTCCTTTCCAGTGATCCCTTGCTATCTGTCCATCGGTTATGACCTCATGACAACTTATTTCTCCAGAAAACTTCTTTCAGCCCTCCCAGCTGGAAGGCAGCTCTGCTGGCTAAGATGTGCATATGGCAGAGGTTTCATCCTGGATATGAGGAGAGAAAAATATCTGCAGGATTTCCCAACGACTCCCAAAGATCTTATACAACCCCATCTCTAGACTCGCTCACTCAGAGTGCAACGCGCTGTCTCAATCCAGCACAAAGACTGCAACACAGTAGACGTCCCTGGATGGTAATCTAGATAGACTGAAACAGATGATTAAAAAGAAATAAATCTTTTCCAAGGAAAAACCATCAGAAGACCTTTTCTCATACAGAAACGGGCAGGTTTTCCCTAACAGAACAACCTGACATCACTGTCTCTATGAAAATACTTTAAAATAATAACAGAGAGGCAAGGCAGCAAGCTTCTACAAGCAGATGTTTAACAAGACTAAATGGCACTTACACTTAAGAACCTGACTTTCTGAAATGCTGAAGCCTCCAAAACACCAACTGAAGTCACTGCATGCCATGACTGTTCAGTGCTCTTAATGTCAGGCTCTAAATGATGGTGGTATCTGTCATGGGGTTGCTGCTGCTCCTGCTGCTGCCGAGAGCACGCAGCATTCATTCGCTCGAGTCAACTTGCCAACAGAAGGTCAGAGG
This sequence comes from Jacana jacana, assembly GCA_013400555.1. Lineage (NCBI taxonomy): Eukaryota > Metazoa > Chordata > Aves > Charadriiformes > Jacanidae > Jacana > Jacana jacana. Next base: position 206,852 of record VZTM01036893.1, read on the forward strand.
GCCTTGCCTATAAACAAGCCTTACAAATTCCCGATCTGAAGCACGATGTCATGTCTTAAAATGATAAGCTGGCAACAAAGTAAATGACATTTTGTAAAGATGTGCATAATTTTATGTTTACGCCACTTAGAGTGAAGGTTCTAATAAGTCATCGGTTGTGCTCCTTTAAAGGGAACTTTTATAACTGAGATGAATCACAAACTGCAAAAAGATCAAAGTTAAAAAACATCAATGATGCCACGGGGTACTTTTTAATCTTGTAATGAATGATGATCATGTGCTCTTATGAAGTTGGTCCAACTGCCAACGCCAGATGTGTATATTAAGAAAAAAAGTTGTTTGTGATGTGACAGCTCTGGTTGAGCTGCCAGAGAGAGGGAAACTGGGATAACATGCTTGAGATGTCGAAGTGAAATACAGATCCTGGCAGAGAGGGGCACTATTTACCGATACATAATTTGTTCAGAAAAGCACATTTGCTATCAGAGCCGCTCGTTAACTTGAATTCCTTATTGCCCCCAACCACCTCATTTTCCTCACCCAACCTAAATGCCAGATACACTTCTTGAACGATTACCACCCAACAGTAATAAATCTACAGGAGTGCAGGAGCTCGCAGAAGGAAGCAGGACTTCAGTAAAACTCACACTGCTCACTGGAGCTACTCTTTCCCTGAAAATTCAACCTGACTAACTGCAGGTAATCCTAGCCTGGGAAGCATCAGACTGCAGTAACAGAACTTGCAGAACCAAACTGACCCCAGAGTGGAGCTTCACAAAGTATTTAGCCAAAATATTAAAATTCAAATGGATAATCAAGCTCAAATTTGGCCTGCCTTTTCCTTAAAAAAAAAAATTAAAAAGAAAAAATGAAGAATGACACAGTAACTCCTTCTAGGCTATAAGAACTACGGTATTGGGCATTCCTAGGCTCAGCTATGAAAGAGAATAGCAGACAGGTATCACGTCCAGAGGCCTTTCAGGTCCAAACTAAAAAACCCCAGCAGAACCTGGAAATCTCACCAAGTTTCATGAACACAGCCACACTTTTAGTCGACTGATCACCAACATGGCTTAGCCCCAACACAAGCAGGTTCCCTTTCTGTGCTACTCAGGGCAGTCCATGCTATTCTCCACACCATTTTCAAACCACTCTGTTCTTTCACAGCGGTTGTGTTCTCTGCTGGGAGATACCTCAATACATAGGTGGAAGCAGCCTCCCAACGGGAACGACTAAATTACAACTAACTTACTCTCTAGTTTTCATTCCATGAATGCCGTTTGCCCAGTGCCTCCGAGAAAACAACACGGGGCACCAGCTATAGGTGAAAACTGAAAATGGGAACTTATTCAGCTCGGGAGAGAAGCCAGAACCAAAATCCCCTCGCTGTGACAGATGGACACCCCAGCTGTGAGGCAGGCAGCGACACAAGTGCCTACGTAACGAAATCGATCCATAGCTCTTTTGCTTTTTCTTTTCTGTTATTCGAGGTGAAACTCTGACAATTCTTACGGAAGGCATTTCAGTTCCTGTCTCTCAGCCAAAGAGGAGGGGACACCGCAGTGTGTGTTAGCAGGAGAAACACTTCACTGCATGAATTCTGTCTACCTCTTTCTACTCCTTCTGTCTTTGTGGTATTTTAAACAAAACTCCGTGAAAGCTCCTTAAAGGTCTCATTTATATGTGCGGATCAAAGGCAAAATAATTACTTGAGATGCTGCCATTATAGGGATTTTTTTAATGTGGTTACTCGCCAAGTAATTTTTAATCTCTAAAAGTAATTTAAATACAGCTGTACCTGGTTAATCCAATCAGTTTAGAAAGAGTTGTAGTTAAAGACAAAACTCGAGAACTGGCTCATCAGTGATACCTGTATGATGTGAGACCGGTTACCAGCTAAATGTGCTAGACAGAGAGACAGCTCCATACATCATAATGGATTAACCAGACTCAACTGTATCTAAAAATACTCATAAAACTGCTAGAACATGGAAAAACCCAATTTTCATAAAAATATAGCCAGCGATCACTGCAAAAAGATTCTTAGTAAGTTAGGAAGGTGCACTGCTGTGAGATGAATGTGCTGAGTGAAAACCTGCTGGACTGTGTTTAAATAAAACTTAACTTTCTGTGCACAAATAAGAAACAAAGACCGTGCTGTTGATATACTGTTATTTTATCTTTCTTAGGCCCCCAGGGGTCTATGATGAGTCCATAGCTGAAAACCAATTTCAGGTATGATGAGATTAACCAGGTGCATTAATTATCTGATGGCAAAAGAATTTAAGGGCAAACAAGAAGGCACTATATTATATATTTTCTCTCTGCTCTAGGACTGATCCTGAAAGATCAGTCTCCTGTTTTGGTCTAAACACCTTCCGTTGGAAGCTCATGGGAGCTGAGGGAATTCAGTATGTTGCAGGCCTGTATCTATTATACCTAAATGAGATTATATATAAATCTAGTGGATTTAGTTCTCATTTACACTGGCAGATAATGTATCAAGACCTTGATGTGAATGAGAATCAGGTTCGTGACTGCTCGCATTCAGCCAAGCACTTACGTGTGTGTTTAATGCAAGTATGTGTGTGGTCCAATCGCCTCCAAATTAAGCACGCGCTTACATTGCTGAGCAAGAACCAATGCTTGACATAGAGATATACTGCATTTACAGGTCTCAGTTATACAAAATTAAGCAGACATAAGTGCAAAAATAAGAGTATAATACTCACTTCTTGGCTCCCTTGGCCCATCCACTGTAACCTTTATAGCTCTGTGGTATGTAGCGACTTGGGGGGGATTTGTCAGGACAGTTATTGTCAAAGTAAAGCTCTTCCCTACAAAGGGGAAAAAAACAACAAGGAATGAGTGATTACAACATGAAAACAGTCACATGCATGTTCAGTAAGGAATCAGAGACGTTTAAAATTATTCCCTGTCGTTACCACAATCGTGAAAATTAAAAACATAACTGACCATAGGAGTTTTCCTCCCCTTCAGTTTTACTCTATGTCAAGAATATGTCCATGTGTTGACAATCTAAATGTTTCTTATTTAATAATGGGTCATCATACAATGACAGAACAAAAGTGATTCACTGCTGAGGACAAGCCAAATTCTTTGCTGTATTGAAAGTGGTGTAAATCCAAAGCAAGTCAGATAATTTAAAAATTTACTCCAGTTTTGCAGCTGTGTGACAGAGAGCAGAATGTGGCCACATGTTATTTACTTCACACAGTTTTATCATTTCATTTGTTTGACTTGACTACAATAAGATGAGGAAAGAATATATTTTCCTCCCAGGGAATCCTGTCCTTCATATACCAGGCGTAATGTGATGACATCATTATTACTGGAACAGACCTTTTTTTTTTCCCTTCATATATTCCATCCATGAAATATTAAGAAAGCCCCCAACTTTCTGTGAGGGTGAGAAACTGCTGTGTGAATGGATGTTGCTAGCATAACCCTGATTCCTCTTTTTTTTTTTTTTTTTTGCCTTTTTTTCCCCCCTTTCATTTTTCATAGTTTGAATTCACGCAGAGATTGCACAAGACAGCCTGCAGCCTTTTAGCTGAATGAAAACATTGAAAGGAAGAAAAGAAAGGAAGAAAAGAAAGGAAGAAAAGAAAGGAAGAAAAGAAAGGAAGAAAAGAAAGGAAGAAAAGAAAGGAAGAAAAGAAAGGAAGAAAAGAAAGGAAGAAAAGAAAGGAAGAAAAGAAAGGAAGAAAAGAAAGGAAGAAAAGAAAGGAAGAAAAGAAAGGAAGAAAAGAAAGGAAGAAAAGAAAGGAAGAAAAGAAAGGAAGAAAAGAAAGGAAGAAAAGAAAGGAAGAAAAGAAAGGAAGAAAAGAAAGGAAGAAAAGAAAGGAAGAAAAGAAAGGAAGAAAAGAAAGGAAGAAAAGAAAGGAAGAAAAGAAAGGAAGAAAAGAAAGGAAGAAAAGAAAGAAAAGAAAGAAAGAAAGAAAGGAAGAAAGGAAAGGAAAGAAAAGAAAGGGAGCTGCCCCTGCATCTGAGCACACATTCTCACACAGCACTGGCCCCCGTTCGGGAGACTCACTGACAGTTGTAATCTGTTAGATATGCAACGGTTAGTCACGTCAGATAGTCAAAACTGAAAACTGTTTCAAGACAGGAAAAGGTGGGCGTACAACAGTGACTCAATAAAACAGTCAGCAATCTTCGGCCTCCGTGCACACTGAAGCTGCTACTTTACCAGACACTTAAAACTCTCTTTTCCGTCATCCCCCCCCTCAACCCGCCGCCACCACCTTCTCCTCCTCCTCCTCCCTGTGTGTATACGTGCATTTTTGTTGCTAGGGCTTTTCCTCTTGCTGAACTCCAAGGGCATTCAGTCAAGACACAAATCTTAAGTGATACGTTACAGCCCAAACTTAATGCCGCTTTTTTTCAAGCCTAATATAGAACAGCTTATATATGAGGCATAATGTAGAACAGAGGCTGGGTTGTCAAATCTAGTAATTGGTCTTTCTTTTTGGGCCCAAGCCGTATATCCCCCAACCCTGCCTGAGACACGCAACATTTATTATCAGGAGTGCAACTTCAAACTGTCTGGGCTGTATTTTTCACAAACTAAAGAAAAATTATTTTTTTTTAAGGAGATATAACTGTCATTTAAAGTAAAATGATTTTCCATGTGTAGCTGCGCTCCAGTGGTGCCCACCTCTCCAAGAGATGCGGGTTAGAGGGGAGGTGAGGACCCCAGCCAAGGGGCAAACATCTCACAAGGCTCAATTCTGCCTCAGTGGAGATGCACGGCTGAAGGTGGCTTTCCCCAGTTTCATTGGGAAAGGGATTATTTCTCAAATCTTTTCATAGAATCTTAGAATGATTTGGGTTGGAAGGGACCTTTAAAGGTCATCTAGTCCAACCCCCCTGCCACAAGCAGGAACATCTTCAACTAGATCTGGTTGCTCACACCCCCATCCAACCTGACCTGGAACGTTTCCAGGGATGGGGCATTTCCCACCTCTCTGGGCAACCTGGGCCAGTGTCTCACCACCCTTGGTGTCAAAAATTTCTTCCTTCTATCTAATATAAATCTTCCCTCTTTTAGTTTAAAGCCATTACACCTTGTCCCTGCTAAAAAGCTTGTCCCCATCCTTCCTGTAGGCCCCTTTTAAGTACTGAAAGGTCTCTAAAAAGGCCTCCCTGAAGCCTTCTCTTCTCCAGGCTGAACAACCTCAACTCTCTCAGCTTCTCCTTTGCTCACCATCATGGCCCTCCTCTGGACCCACTCCAACAGGTCCATGTCTTTTCTGTGGTGAGGGCTCCAGAGGTGGACACAGTACTCCAGGTGAGATTTCACCAGAGCGGAGCAGAGACCACTTTTGAGAGTGATCATCACAGAAGGAGAATTAGGTGTATGTAGAATGTCCAGTCTCTGTCCAGTCCTACCCATCTGCCATTCCCAGAGGTAAACTGTGTCCTGCCTGCTGAAGCACAGAGGGCTGAAAAAGGTGATATATGGTTATATATAAGTTCTCCAGGGATGGGTTTCAGGCTTCCTTCCGTGCCAGCCTATCATGTCAAAAAATTCTGACTATGAAATTGTGTGACGATGCCATTCAGATCACGGCTACCTGTACAAAATCAGTAGAATACTACTACAAAGATGCTAAAAGAAATTTCCATATACTTGAAATGAAGAATTTGGCCTTCCAGTTTATATGCCAAATCAGTATAAAAGTCTATCAGTCACGACTACAAATTAACCTGACAAAATATTCTGTTTGCAAGAGCCTATAAAATGATTCTCTGCACTAAATTTACCTCAACAGGATCCAGGGGGCAGAAAAAAAACACCTTCCTTCAGACCTAAGAGCTGCATTTCAATCTCACCTGTGAGCACTCCTGAATTATCACCTCTGGGCCAGCCTAAGCCAAACAGGTACGCATCGAATTTGAAAGGGGAACTGGTTTTGGTCCCTAACCGGTATCCTACCAAACTGAAGCATTAATGGAGTAACACTTAGGAAGGCCCCTCACACCCAGTAAGAAAATACATCACTCCATCCCGGGGAGCTGCATGGCCCTGCCAGCACACTCGGGTTCCAGAGCTTTCAAGGGATGATTTACATATTACAGGACTAAGAACAAAATAAATTTTGAAGGTCCCCTGTTTCCCTGATGCTTTTGCCTTCCGCAGATATTTCACAGCTATCCCTCCTCAGCTACAAAATCCTTTAATGCACTTTTTATCACCTTTCTTTATTGCCCTTAGTCATTCCAACTATCCACTTTTAGGGGCTAAAGACTAATTGTAGTTCTCTTTTATTAAATTCCCCAGCCAAGCAGTCATCTGGCACTATTGCTTCAGTGTGTCTAAACTGTGCATTCTTTGTTGTTCACACGTGTGAGCCGAGCTGACACAGGAGGAGGAGATGGACATATGCTGAAGCACCAGGCAAACCCCAGAAATGAGCTTGAAAGGAGACTCGGCAGCCCGTGCGCCTTGCATATTTTTTCAGTTAGATGCTAATGTGAGTAAAGTACCAGGACACAACAAAAATCGAGGTTGTGATCTTTTGCCTACTGAAGACAGGAATTCTTTCTTCTCTGCGCTGGGGATCAGGCTTGTAAAAGTGAGCTACTGCCTCAAAACCACAGACAAACAACTTCTGCATTCACATAAAGCGCCCCAGTTACTTATTCTTATGAGCCCAGAAAAGGTGCTTAAGAGAAATTACACCAACAAAAAAGCGAAGCTTCTCTCGGGCAAGTGACATTAATATGTATAGAAATCAAGTTTCTCCATTGAGCCCTGGAAAGCAAGAAAAAAAACGTGGGAGAGGAGGCGAGGTGGTGAGTTGATGATTCAGACTCCGCAATCAAATTTCGAGATACAGAGATCAAAGCGCGAGCTGTTTAGAAAGATGTAAATCTAAAGTCAGCAACAGGTGTGGATTAGTTTCTCCCCACCGAAAAAAAAAATGATTTCTTTATTACTTTATTTTTCCTGTTGTACTTCAAGACCTGTATTTACCGATATTTGTCGACATAGAGAGCTTTCTCACTTCTGTTTGCAACTACTGCTTCCTCTCACTGCTATTTTAAGCAGAGTTCTAAAAATCTATCAATGATAACTTTTTCCTTCTCTCTCCTCTCTCTCTCTCTCTCTCCCTCTCTCTCTCTCCCCCCCTCTCTGTTCTAAGTCTGGAAGACAACTCTGGACCAATTTCTCCATCCTGCCTCTGGCAGCAGAATGCAGCATTTCAGATCCTCCACCGAGTCCCGGCTGCTTCAAAGGAAAAGCCCTACTTTCTTCCGTTAAGATCATAAGAAATATAGGGGGAGGGGGTCAGCTCTGTTTGGACATAATTACACTTCATCAAAAGAAGCTTTCTTCATCTTCCATGCGTGAAAAGTCTGCAAGCAGTTAAGTCTGTCTTTTTTCTTCTTTTTTTTTTT
>VZTM01036896.1:0-27209 GCA_013400555.1 Jacana jacana
ATCCCTGACATTCTGCGATTCTGTGTTTTTTGCTGCATGACTACACACAAACATCACTTTTCCTTTTTCATTTTTGCTGCATCACTTAAAAGCTTCTGAAATACCCATCATGGCATTCAAAATATGAAATAATCCTTCTTACTTTGAAAAAACTGATTAAAATACCTTTTAGCTGTACTGGCTACCCTGCTGAGTTCTATCAGCTCGATACTAGTGAAATTTGTTTTTGGTATATTTTCTCTTTGCTGTTGAAATCTGATGTAATTGCATTTTGTCATAGCACAGTTTAGCACACTGAGTATACTAAGAAACCTGTAGATGATCGGAACAGTTGGTAGGAATGGCTGCCATCTGTGAGGAGTGCTGCAGGTTGAACCCATCCTGTAAGAGGAAGGATGGAGGCTTAGTTACAATTTGATTGTGTGAGGCTTACATTATCATACCGTTTAAGAAATGTGGCTGTCTTGGTCATATGACTAAAATAAAGCCATTCCATATAGATCAAGTTTTGTGCAGGATAGACTTGTTGAAAAGAACCAGATAGTACAGACATGAAAGTTCTTGCTGAATTAGGAACAACAAACTGGCTGAAACAACTGAAGTTATAAGACAAGTTTCCCAGTTGTAAACGTGGGATTAAGGGGAGCCTAATAGACTCGTGGTTCTGGTGCCCAGCTATCACAGGCACTCGGTCATAGAAGTCCCTTTGTAAAATATTTGTGTTCCATTTTTAACACAGATGTACTTTGTTGCTTCTAACCTTCTTTAAATTGTCCTTTAATTTGCAGTCTAAATGCATTTACCAATATTTACCTTTGTTTCTCTGCCGGCACTTGCCTTTTATCCAATAATCCAGTCCCAGAGTGATACATTTGTAGAGAGCAATCTTATCCCATTTCAGCTTTCATTTTACTGGACTAGAATAGCCATTTTTCTGTAAGCTTTCTCTTGTGCAGAGAATCTTTCTTAATCATTCCAGGACCCCATCTTCACATCTTTTTCAGATTCAATTCATAATTTTACATAGTATTCTAGACAAAGTTGCACTGAGATCTTACATTGCAAAATTTTTGTCATAACTCTAATGAAAACAGATCTCTTGATGGCAGCTTAAGCTTATATTTCTTTTTCTCATAACTAGCTGAGGTCAGCAGTTCATAAAAAGTGTGACTTCAATGAGTTTATTTTGTTTTCCTCTTTTGTCATGTAAAACTACTAAGGCTTTAGCACAGTGTTGTTATTTGTTCCCAAGCACAAAACAACATGTTTCTAGATAAATTAAATCTCTTTTCATTTCTATTAGTCTTGGCTATAGGCTCTTTTAGTATTAATTCTAGTTGATAAACATTAATTTTTTGTGTTTCTTCACTTTATCAATTCATTTCATTAGAATGTATCAACGTGTCAACATTACTTTTAGCCATTTCCTTTTGTGTCAGCTCATTTCATGCTTCACTTTTCCTTTTTATCTTACTAGATTTTCATATCAAAATATTGAAGTCTGCTTAATTCTTTTGCTTAGTAATTAGCTAACATACCCTGAGATTAGCTACCTTTGAATTCATGGTCACTTCTCACTTCTATTTCTAGTTTAGTTACCCTTTTCTTGCATAAGCTTCATAACTTGTCCTCAAGGACTGATTAGACACAATCACCATCTAGCTTACATAAACAAGAACCGTCATTTCTCCATATAATTATATAAATATATATAACTATACAAATTCTTGCCTTATTGCTCACAAGAAGACAATAACTTTGTAATTTTTCCTGTCTTTCTATTAAGCAGTTTAATCTTTAATATAAGCAGAGCATCCTCCATCAATGATATTTTCTCCAATGTGACTTCTTTTTAGCTTACTGTTTCTGATTTTGTACATTCAAAATAATTAATGTATTTCCCATGTTTATTCTGTACAAAATAAGCCATTTCATGCTCTCTGCTGGGAAACAAAATAGTATCTCTTCCTCAGTCATACAATCACTGTCATAAGTCTGCATTTTTGGGGTGTTTATTGGATCTTTTATTCTTTGATCAATATGTTGCATTATATTTACTGCACCTTGGCATGGCAGGGGCAGATCAGAAGACTGGGAAAAGCAAGCCTGTCAAACACAGGTCACGTCTGTTGACTGTGGTCTCTGTCCCCACATTGCCCAGGTTCTCAAGAACAGGTTTCAGTATTGGAAGAAATGTGACAGAGATATTTTTGCCTCAACTGACTGATGGCAGGGATGGGTGAAGTCAACTTCTGAAGATGATGATCCACTAGTAGTGATATGTTACCTCGATGCCATTGCCAGCACAATGACCTAAGAGACAGTGTCTCCTGTGAAGTCTCCTGTGGATGCCTGTAGCGGGGCAATGCAGAATGGTAAGAGGCATCTTCAGAGGAGAAAAAAAAGCAGAGAATTGAGAACCCTTATTTTTTGTAGCCTGGGCTGAAAGAAGATTCAGTCAAAAAAATCCTGCTTGTTCAGTTGACCCCAGGGATAGGGTGAGGCCTTTGAGTGCAGACAAGGTATATAGTAAGTGCTGGCAATCAGGTTGCTACTGCCTGTGCAAACTCTCTGCTGCTGGGATAGCACAGAGAACTATATATCACTTCTCCACAGCTCTGGGCTCATTTGCTGTTACTCCACGAGAAGCCCCAGGCTATTCACCCTAGAGATGCTTTTAATCAGGTTTGCTGATACAGGGAGATGCTGATGCTGGATGTGGTAGGGAGAAAATTGAGGACATATCCCTTGCAGAGTTTTCTATAGGATTAGGAATTGGAGCAATGATGGAAGGTACACACCCTTCCATATCTTCCTGTGTAGTCACTACGGTACTAAAGATGCAGAAGACCAGATGGCCTGCGAGCTTGGTAGGGCGTTCCCACCTGAGGATGCCTGAAGTTCTTTGTCATTGCTACATCTGTTATGTGGCCCCAAAGTGTAGGTATCATTCTTGGTCTTCAAGAGCACTGCCTTTCTGTCCTGGTTCCAGGAGGGACAGGGTTAATTCTCCTAGCAGGGCACAGGTATTCCATCCCATGTGAGCCATGCCCAGGGGGTAGTGGGGACCTGGCTGGGAAGGGGAGGGGGACAGGAAGTATGCAGAGCGTGGGCGGTCGGGGAGGGTCCCGGGTACAGTCTGTGAGTGGTCGGTATCATAATCGTGTTTTTATACTGCCTTTATCCCTGTTACTGTTACTGTTGTGTTGTTCTGTTAAACTGCCTTTATCCCAACCCATGAGTTTTGCCTTTTTCTTCTGATTTTGCCCTCCTGACCGTGGACGGGCTCTAGAGTGAGTGGCTGCCACGTGGTTCTTTGTTGCCGTCTGAGGCTGAACCACGACAGTTTGTTCATTCAAATTGAGGCAACAGCCCTCTCAAACCCAGCAGCTGTTGTGAGGTTAGCAACCCTCTAATACCCCCATGGGGTAATCCTGCTACTGAAGAAACATATGGCTTTGCCCTGACACAGATTTATAACATCGCTGCCTCCAACAGGAATTGACTCTTAAAGCAGAGTTATCAGGTCTTCAGGTTCCCAAGGATACAGTCTTTTTTTTGCAAGATATTCTACAGATATTTTGACTGGGCAGAATTTAAGGACACTGGACATTTGTCAAGGGTTTCTGGTTGTCCTACCATGCAGTCTGAAGCAGACAGGAGGATGTTCAGAAATTCCATACACTGTAACAAACACACAGTAGTTACAGCAGTTCCCAGAAGACTCAGATTACTGTAGCAATGCTTTGTAAATGCACAAATCCAGCAAACTTGTGTGTGTAGGTGTTAGAGAAAATGCCTTGTTTGTCCATGGAACATATGTAGAGGTGGTTTGCTGCAGCCTAAATGTGTCAGGCTCGCTGTTTAAGTGCTAAGTAGATGGATATATACTTCTATCCAGGCAGAGACAGAAGACCCCCAGTCTAAGAATATATGTCTAAATGCTCCAGTCCTTGCTCCAGCATAAGGACTCAGAAGTAATTCTGAGCTGTGATCTCATTTTGGAGAAGTCTAAAGATCCAGTAATCTGGTGATTAAGGCAAACACATTGGTGTTAACAGACCTGATTTCAGTTCTCACTCTGTTTATTAATAACTTTAGTGATAATTATTTCTCCCATGGTCGGTCTATGAGTGACCTTGACAGCAGGCTGCCATACACCCTGGGTGTCAATCTTCTGGAATCTCTCAGCTGCACTCTTTCGCTTTATATAAATCCTTCAGAAGAGAGATATGGATGAGAAACAGAATATGGATTAGATACTACATCTCTCCTCCTGACTAGGGTCTTCCTAAGGGGGAGAACTGATCCCACTCTCCTAAGGAAAGAAGAAGCTTTCTGTCACTTGAGGTGGAAATTACCTTTATCTCTGCTCTTGGCAGGACTAACTAGCATGATTAGACTTGAATGCACTGCTTAGAGAGCCAGGGTTTCCAATCAGAAGCCAAAGCAGTCAGATGCCTAGAAGTCAAACACCTTTGCAAACCTTATTCAGATTGATTTGTTGAACTTTGAAGCTCAAGAGTAGAAGAAATCAAACTGAGTATTTTTCTTCTGTGAGACATTTTAATACTTGCTCTCATTTGACAGTGGGTCAGGATCTCTGTTCTTTGGCCATACTCTAGATCTGACATTTGGGGCACAGCTGGAATTTAATTTTATTCCCCGCCCCCCCTGCTCTTACTTGGTGTAGGACAGGTTTTTGCCAAAACTATTATACCAAACAAAAATATTCTTTTGTACTATGAGTTTGTTCAATCAAATCCTGTTTTCCCTGATATCAATTGCATTTAGCATAACTATCTCTATTAGCTGAATGCCTTCACATGCCCTGGTATTTCACAGGAATGATAACTGTAGCACTCTGTTCCATTAATTTTGTCTGAAGTACAGCAATCCATTTGGTAGATAGAATTTGAAATAAATCAAGCCTCCATATTGTCTTAAAGAGGTTAACATTTTCTCTCATTGCCTCCATTTTCCATTTTTATTTCCTCATTCCCTTATTTTCCCCTCACCTTACTAGACTGGGTGCTACAGTCTCTTGGAATCTTCTGGAATCATAGAATCACAGAAAAATTTTAGTTGGAAGGGACCTCATCTGGTCTGATTCCCAACCCCAAGCAGAGCACATTATAAGGCTCGACCAACTTCAAAGATAAATCTGGCTGCTCTGGCTGCAACCCTCCCTCCTCCTGTTACTTGAATTTAGACTGATCTCATATCTAATGTTTCTATAAATTCTTATTCGTGATACAGGGGCTGTAGTTGTTTTGGAATTAATCTGTAACACTATAAGCATAGAGCTTAGGTGTTTCATTTTGTTCTTTGCCGTAGTGTGTAGGTGGTGAGCTCTTCTGTATGACTGTGAACAAAGATCATGTACAATCTCAGCACTTCAGGGCTCTATAATTTCCAAACCCTAAATTATAATGCAGGTAAATGCACTTAGTAGCAATTTAGGACAAAACATACTACAGAGATCTTGAAATTAATCCTTAATCCAAGTATTAACAAATAAGAAAATTCAGAACAAAGGTTACCTTGAAAAGAAAATCAAACTATGTCGGGTTAGAGCAACACAGCTCTGGCACCCAGTGGAGATACCGTGTAGAAATTATGGGAGTGGCAGGTAAAGACATTAGGATTTGTGGTCTCCAGTTAAATTTCATTTAGTCGCATGAAATACCTCTGCTTGTCTGTTACGTCACTGATGGGGAGAAGGTATGGATACAGACAGTTCTCAAAGCAGAGCAATTGCACTGACCTGGTAGCTTTTTTACCAGCATCAGATGCTTGTCAGTGAGTTAGGAGATCAGTAGCCAGCTAAGCTGAGATCTACAGGCAGATCAATATCTACTTCTTCCCTTTAGAAATGTCATGAAATGGAGCTGTGCCTCCAGTTGAAAGTGCAGACAACCTGGTGCTCTACTTGCACTCCCTCTTAGAGGCCTTTTTCCATTCCGAGGCCTTACCCAGTCATCTAGGTTTGCCTGTTCAGGCCTTCACTGCACCCCACAGGAAGCAGCATGACAAACTCCCAGCAAGCTAAAGGAGACACATGTTCTAGAAGCAAGCAGAGTAGAGGCATTTAACTTAAGCTATAATATGTTATAAACAACATATCAAGATGAAAAAAGCCCTGTCTCTCATCACCCAGCTAATTAGTTTGAGTGCAGCACCATGAGGATGCAATGATACTGATTCCAGTTCTGGGGTTAGCATAGCCAGCTGGGCTATTTGATATCTCGGTAGTGTGGAATAGACACACACCTTATAAGGGATGCTGGTCTAATTATCTCCCTTCAGAAATTTTTACTCAGTCAAAGGATTACTTTTTGTTTGAAAGTCTGAAAAAACATCACAATTTTGACCATCTTTTAATTGCAAATGCAGCAGCAGAAATTATCAAGAGCTGTACTCCCAAAAGTCTGTGCTCTGGACAAAGTCACATATTCTCTTCAATATGACACAGTCTAGAAAAAATTAGATGACAGTTAGCTGTTTAGCCATACTGGGACTGAGAAATGGTGCTAGGCTTTTCCCACTGATCAGACTTGCTGCCTTATGGACGTACAGAAGATTTGGCTGATTCTGTCTTTCTATCTGTGTGTCAGTCTGGGAGTGCCTTTGGGCTCACAGATGTGAGCTCTAGCTCTATCCTGATTCCATATCAGTGTATGACTCGACTATACATCATCACTTCTGTCCTTTCCTCTTATGCCTTGGTGTACATAATAAAATCAGGGGCTATACATTAGAAAGAGGCTGCAATACTCATTAACTTTTCTGTCTATGCAGTCAGGGTACAGGGACTCTGAGGTGTGAATTCACCCATCTTCTCTTTCATCTACCTCTTTAATATTCTTTTGGGGCAACTTGTGGTTACTTTTTGTCCCAGGTATCACAGTATTTCTTCATGACTCCTCTTTGTGTACCCCCAGTCAAAGCAGCTTGTTTTTATTTCTTTTTGACAAGATGATCTTGCTTGTAATTTATGTCTAGGTCCATATCCTAATTCTTCGTGAAATTCACTTGGTTCAGTGTAGTCAAGGCTATCATACTTGATTTTTTTCAGCCTTTAGTAAAGGGTCAGCCTCACTTTGCAAAAAATTTACCATGTTACCCAAAATACCAACTCTTACACTTTCATTTACTCCAGTTTCTGGAGGAATCTTGCCATACAAGTTAGCATCCTCTGTCCTTTCCTGAGCTGCTATCTTCAGTTTCTCCAAGGTGTTACATTATTTAAAACTTTCATAGTGATGGCTCACCTGTGTGAAGTGAACACAGCAGAAAATGCTGTGTTTTGAAAAGGATTGTGATAATGTTCATTTGATTTGAAAATATATGAGTATTGATTAAATACTTCAGATGGTTGTTCCTGTTTAAATAAAGCAGTCCTCCCTTGGAATAGGGGATATCATTCTTGGAGCGTGACAGATCTCTCAGAAAAGCTGTTACTTGCCACACTTTTGGTAAATATTAAAGATATAATCTTATGCGAAACCAGTAATTGTTTATAGAAATATCTCACAAAACCCAATCACTGTTGAATGAAGTTCTCTAAAAGGAAAACATTTTTCTAGTAATTCTTACTAAAAATAAAGGCTGAATAAAGCACTTCATGTAATTTTCTTGTAAAATCCATGGAGCTTTTTGTTAAAGAAAGTTAGAAAAGTGTCACGGGTCAGTATATAGAATAGAATAGTGTCATGCTTATGGCTATGTCATCGAATTGGCATAGGCCACACTGAGGGAAACATAACGAAGTTAAGGCTGGTGAAAGGAAGGAAGCTTCCATCCTCACAGAGAAATTCTCAGTGTTGCCAGGATCAAAAGGAAGGTAGATGTGTAACTTTGGCACGGAGTGCCCCAGGGAGGATAACTGATACAGAAAGCTCTCAACAATGAAAGAGCCTAGAAAGTTGCTGGAACTTGTTATTTTCTTAGATATTCAAGTTGTTGCAAGAAGGAGGTTTTTGATCCATAGAATGTTTCCTCTTTAGCTAAACTTGTTTGAATCCTTCTGTGATGAAAGAAGTTACAAAGTTCAGGAGGACTCAGATTCTTGTTTTTCTTTGCAGGTTTAAAATGTAAAAACACCCTAGAGTTAAACTTACTGCTGCCAGAAGGAAAAAAAATTATCAAAACCAATTCAGAAAGTATCCTATATGCCACATCCAAAGCCATGTTCCAGAGTCCAAACTGAAGATAATAGAGAAAGCCAACTGCATATTTGGAACTTGACTAAGTAAGATCAGCTTATTGTATGCTAGAACTTAGCACTTACTTTTCTGATACCTGGAAACATATTTTCTTATTAAGAGCTGAGGGCATAATTTCATAACACGAAGGTTGATGGCATGTGACATTTCAGTTTCTTCTGGAGAGTATAGATCAAAACAAATCTTGTTTGGCTCAGCCTTCAGATTCATTTAGAAGCAGTAAGTAAGAATTGTGATCATTTAGGGTGCAGCTACATTAGCATTTTGCTTCAGATGGGCATGCACTTCCAAAGTACATCTTTTGATCCTCTCCAGTTATCATGCTTCAGTTCATGGAGTGGAGCAACCTGAAACTAGAAAATTACTCTGGGAGACTTCCTACTGTGCCCCACCAACTAATTCAGTTGACAGTACTAGAGTTAGTCTGGAATAACCCCTACCAAAGACACATATAGACTGAGATCAGGCCCACAGAATCAATTGTTTTACTTTACAGATCCATTCCTGCTATTGCATGGCACTGTAATACAAACAAGGTCACAGTCACAGATATATGTGTGCATATTGTGTCTGTATAATCACACTTGCCATCTCTACTCATGAAATAGTGAGAAAAAAGCCCGAGATTCTTTTAGAGTGTGTTGCTTTGCATGCATTGCAAAGGTTGGTTTCAGTGAGGATGGCTAAACAAACCAATTTCATGTTCATACAGTCTTAACGTGGTTTATAGGCCTCAGCTCCTTCTTTCCCACTAGCTTTAAATTAACTTGCTAGCCTGTCAGCAGTTACCTGCAAGAAACTGCCACTGACATGAACCACGTTGCCTTTACCTAGATAAATGTGTGTATTTTGCACAATGTGATACCTTACCTGATGCAAGAAGCTAGAGGAGCAACCTTAGCGTGAAGTTTACATACTAATGAGTTATGTTCACATGTGGGCAGAGACATGCAAGGAGTCTGTGTTTACTGTAATTGAAACCTTCAAGTCATTTAATTTGTTTCTGTCCATGTCTTATGTGAATGAGCTTTATACTTGCTTCAGACCTGTGCTCTCTTTCCCAGTAGGGAAATGGATTACAGCTACTGTATGATGGGCTCTAACCTGCCAATTTTGACAGTGAGCGCAAATGCAGCTGTATACAGCCAGTCTTCTAGTGTCATTTCACTTCTCACCTCTACTGTTTCTTCCTACTTGCTCCCTCTGCACACAGTCTACTTGCTAGGTTAGAAATATGACTGACATTTAACAGCATCAGTGTTGCCATTTCATCCCTAAAAACTGGATCTCCTGTTGACCTTACTTCATTTTATGGCAAAATCGGCTTTCAGAATGATTCAAACTATTTTATTACCTTTCTCAAAAAACTTCTGCTGTGTTGCCCCGTACGATGATGTCCTCAATGTATTGCAGACGTTCTAGAGCTTCACTCTGTTCCAATGCAGTATGGATCAGTCCACAGCATATAGTAGGGCTGTGTTTCCACCCCTGGGGCAGTCAATTCCAGGTGTACTGGATGCCCCTACAAGTGAAAGCACACTGTGGCCCTGCCTGGAGAACTGCCTGCTGGAAACTGGAACAGCACTTATCCTGGAGGGATTCCCTTTTGTGATTGTTCTTAGAACTCGTGTACCTGTAGGACTGAGGTAGGTAGTCCATCCTGCTTCCTCATGTCCTCTCTGTGGTCATACAGGTAAAAACACAGGGTGCCTGGTGGTGTGTGCTCTCTGTATTTTCTCTTTTGAGCAGAGAAATGCTTGCTCCTAATAGCCGAGATACTGGCTGTATACAGGTGGGAAGTGGGATATATTCTCTTTGAGCTGATGGACCTTCTGGGACAGTTTCTCCATAGCCAAGATGAGAGGAGAATAGAAATTTTCTTCTATGGCTGGAATTGGCCAGCCATTACATCCACCACTGGTCCCTTTTTGCCTTTCCATTCCATCACTGCCAACGAGTTGGAGTACAATGACGGTGCACTCCATACAAGTTTCTGTTATATGTCCCTTGTGCATTGGACTTCACCAGGATCTGTGGGTGACTGTGCATTGTCTGGGCCATAATAAACCGTCTCCTTAATGGCCTTTTCCTTCAGTTACTGGATAACTATGTCCATGGTGGTCTACTTGCTTGGATGACATCCATCTTCACTGAAGAGGCACCTGTCCCTCACACCTAACAGATCCTCCAGAGGCTGAGAGCTTGTGTCTTTTTCCCAGTTGCCTTGTCGATGCTCCCTTCCCTAGACAGGGATCACAGCTGCTCAGCTTCCCTACCATCTAATTCCAAGCTACTGGCCCCATTATCCCAGCATTGGAGCAGCCAGATGACAACATGCTCACCCAGAAGGCAGCTGAAATCTTTTCACATATCCCACAGCTCGCTCAGGGATAGGGATCAGGTGATTATCTCTGGTTCTGCCTCTTCCTCCTGTTCTCATGATGACCCTTGTTCATTGTCATCCCTTACTAATCAAGCTGATATCTTCATGTATTTCTTCTTCTATATAGAGGTGAGCACAGGTACCAGCACAGATTGGTTTTCTGGTTCAGCTGCAGTACCTGCCACCAGCGTTAGAGTGACCACAGTGCTTGTCACAGAGGTTGGAGTAGTCACAATGCCTGCCACAGAGGCTGGAGTAGCTACAGTGCCTGTCCCTTTGGTTTCCTTCTCTTTCCCCTGAGGGTGCTGCATAAGATTGAGCAGTGTTTGGTAGACACTGGCCAGGGCCCAGCACAGTGCAGTAAGTTGTGCCTCGCTGGGACAGCCACTGCATTTTCCTTTCAAATATCCTGTCACTTTATCAGGGTCCTGTAGTTGTTCAGGAGCGAAGTCCCACACAATCAGAGGTGAAAAGATCTCTAGATACCTGTCCATATTCTCCCACATGCCATGCCACCCATGATTATCCAGCCTCGTGGCAGATCTCTGGGTGGTAGCACTGAATAGGTGTTTAACCCCGAACAAGACCTGAAACACATTCAGGAGACATAGCAGTAAGACCATGCTGTTTTGAACATCCCAAGGATATTGGATATTCAAAATCCTCAAACACTGTTATATCTGGCCTGAAGGGGAAAAGGGAAGCAAAAGAACTGGAGAAAGTATCCCTTCTGCATTTCCCCCCTAGATTGGATATGATTATTAATAAATTCTGAGAGATGGCACCTGAGGTGTGGGCAGGAGAGCAATGCCACATAAAAAACCCAACACAACTGCCTGAACAGTGATGTTATCATACCATAAATTGCCATTACACAGGACAGCAAATTATAATCTTGATCTCTCTCCCAGAGGTGATAAACAGCACTGTGGGGAGCACATCAAGCAAGTAAGAATTTACAGTCATGTGAACAAACAAAGCAACATTGTGACCAGCAATTATTTAATTAATGCAATAAATTACTATAACATTTTTTTTTTTAACATGCTCTGGTCAGATCTGTTGTTAGCTCAACCCTTTGTACCCCATGTTGGGCACCAAAAAGGACTGTTGTGGTTTAACTCCAGCTGGCAACAACCACTGGGCCACTCACTCACACCCCCCCAGCTGTGGGATCCAGGAGGAGAATCAGGAGAAAAAGGCAAAACTCATGGGTTGAGATAACGGCAAAGAAAAGAGGAAAACAACAACAATAACACCGATCAAGGAATCTATAAACCACTATTACAATACTGCTGCTCATCAACTGCATCCAAGCAGTGATTTCTGTCCCCTCCCCCTGCAGGCTCCCCTGCTGTACACTGGGCATGGCTTCACATGGTATAGAATTCCTGTGTCCTGATCCAGCTCCTTGGGAAAATCAACTCTACCCCTGCCAGAACCAGGACAGCATTTCATTCATATAAGTAGTATCTGCCGTCCTAGTTTTTCATGTAGAGAAAAGCTTGAAACTATTTCTGAAAGATGATTAATAAAATTACTATTATGGAGAATACTGCAATAGATTGAGGTAATGCTAAAGACATTATTGTTAAAAATAATCTCGTCTGTACCCCTTATTCTTAAAGAAGTTTTCTAAAAAACACTTCTTGGTTAATTAAATACGTAATTCTATAGATGAAACTATGAAAGGTGGAAATATTCAATAGAGTTGCACCTTCCATTTGAATCCAGGGTAATAGCCTGTCTGACATCAAAGTCACAATTGGAGGAAACATTAATGTTGAAGCATGGACTTTCACAATTCTATATGCACTGATTTCCTGACATGTTTGAAAGTCGAAAAAGATTCATATATGTTAAGTAGCTGGTATAAGCTCATAAGAAGCACACACTTTTTAATGCACCAGTAACTTTGGGACTTTGCTGAGAATGCTTTTACAATTTTACTATGTTTAAATGATTTAGTGTTTTAAATTACTGCAGGCAGGAAAACTTAGAGCAAAAGTGATCTTTTTTAAAAGTGGCTAAGGGAGTAGAGCCTAGAGAACAGTAGCAAAGTTCCTCCTAATAGCAGAAAGCAGGTCTTATGGGACCCATAGAGAATAAATATTCCTTTACCAGAGTGTTACCTCTGGTAGCTTTACCCACTAACAGTGTCACATTAAGGTTAGAAAAGCAGCTGTTGAGTCATTCCTGTCATAAAATAATGCTTTATGTAGTATTTTCTAGAATCTCTCATGTTGCAGTTTCCAAGTTTTAGCTTTCTTTTCTTTGGTAACTGGGGTTAGCACAAACAACAATCTCAGTTGCTTTTGTTCAGTGTCTGTGGATGTTAAAAATAAAGGTTGCAGTAAATACCACTTTGGGATAATTTACAGCTCTGATCTTGTGCTAGCTAAAATGTGGGAACACTGACTGCTGAAAAAGAATTTGACGTCCTGATCTTTGTCATGAACAATTTGGGGGCTCCACTATACCTAGAACTGGAAGAGCTTGTATAAACAGAGACTTACCCTTATGGAAAGGAAGCAAAGCGATAAAGAATATGTTGCAACAGGGCTTACTCTAATGTGAGCCTAGAATGAAAGGAACAACACGGATTCTGCATACTTGTCACTACAAGGGAGGGACTACAGAAGAAATTTCAGGATGGATGATAAGTTACTACAAAAAGTAGAGAAAGCTACTCATTCCCTAAGAGTAAACCTGAATTTCAGATATATCAGCAAGACAGTGCTGGCCTCCAAAATCTTCCTTTGTTTCATTTTTAACCAAAATGTTCCTCTGTGTCACAGCTGCACGTGGAAGAATAGGAAGTGAATGGTGGGACCAAGAAAGCCTCTTACTGATGAATGCCACCTCAGTTAGAGCTCTCTCTCGGAAGGAACGTGTAAGTAAGATGAGTTGCTTGTTGAAAATAAAAAAGAATCTAAAAGAATGCACAGTATTTGAAAATCATGTAAAAACTTGCCTTCTGCTCAAAGACAATGGGCATTGTCAGAAATCTCTGACATAAAGCACTTTGCAAGTACAGATCCACACAAAGTACACAGCCAGCAGTGGAATTCATTCTTAGAAGCATTGAGCTTCATTGCTAAAATGCCAGAGTTATGACCAGAGTACTGTACTAGTTTGAGGCACTCAGGGGTCACATTTGCGCAGCCAGTAGCAGTGGTAATTGTGAACAAGCAGTTCCAGGACCAGAGCAGTTGTAGACAAAAAGAGAGTGAAATGTAGAGAGGTTGTACAGCTGTACAAGTTGGTATTGCTCTGACAACATGTAGCTCTCCTATTTCCCCGGGAAAAACATGGCTTCTCAACTGGAAGGCCCTTGACTGTGCTCTTATACTACACCCATTCTCTGTTTTGAAGCAGAGCCCAGTCATGCCTCCTCCCTAGAAAGACACAGAATGAGGGACTCTTTAGCAGCATGGAAATAATAGCTGTGGTCTCTATTTAAAAGGGTGAATGTTAAATCACCTACACACACTCCCTGAGCACAATTTCCAAGATTTCATGCAAAACAAGCAATCCCTTTGCCTTTGTTTTCCTGTTTGTAATGCTGGACTATTACCTGTTTGGAACCAATATTTTTTGACCATGAGGGTATTGTTTAACTAATGCTCATTTCATGGTTTAAACTTTTATAGAATTTGAACTTTTATATTAGAGAAGAGTATTTAATGGTTTCAGTGCTGATATTCCTAGAAATAAAATCACTTCCTTATACAATCTGGAGGATATCAGTTATCTGAAACTAACACATGGAAACATATGAACACTCGTATGCATTCTAGAAAGTTTTTTCCACTGTTCTTTTGAGAGGTTTTTTTGCTGATTTTGAGAGTATAGAAGTTGTAATGAAAAAGCTAATGGGGCTCTTTAATCCCAATGTGAGAGCACCATCTAGCGGCAAATAACATTCCCTGTACCAGGCTGAGTGCACCCAAGGTCACAATAAAATGACAAACTGCTTTTTAATTTTGAATTGAATAAGAATGCTCCGAGATAATAATCTCAAAGTTCTCTGTATTAAGGGATATTTTTTCTCTTACACTGTTTATTATTGTGAAATGTAATAAACTGGTGTGAAATCTCCAGTGACTTTTGCAGAGAGAAGGATGTGAGACATCCCACTCAGTGGGTAAGAAATTGACTGCATGGTCACACTCAAAGCATTGTGGTCAATGGCTCGATGTCCAAGTGGCAACCAGTGACGAGTGGTGTTCCTCAGGGGTCAGTGCTGTTTAACATCTTTGTCAGCAGCACAAACAGTGTGATTGAGTGCACCTTCAGCAAGTTTGCCAACGACACCGAGCAGTCGACGTGCTGGAGGCAAGAGATGCTATCCAGTGGGATTGACAGATGGGCCTGTGTGAACCTCATTAAGTTCAACCCAGTTAAGTGCAAGGTCCTGTCATGGCAATCCCAAGGACAAATACAGGCTGGGCAGAGAATGGATTGAGAGCAGCCCTGAGGAGAAGAACGTCGGGGTCTTGGCTGATGAGAATCATAGAGTCATAGAATAGAGTTGGAAGGGACCTTAAAGATCATCAAGTTCCAACCCCCCTGCCATGGGCAGGGACACCTCCCACTAGACCAGGTTGCTCAAAGCCCCATCCAGCCTGGCCTTAAACACTTCCAGGGATGGCGCATTCAGAAATTCCCTGGGCAACCTGCTCCAGTGCCTCACCACCCTCACAGGAAAGAATTTGTTTCCAGTATCTAATCTGAATCTCCCCTCTTCTAATTTAAAACTATTTGCCCTTGTCCTGTCACTACACTTCCTGACAAAGAGTCCTTCTCTAGCTCTCCTGCAGGCCGCCCTTTAGATACTGGACGGCTGCTATAAGGTCTCCCTGGAGCTTTCTCTTCTCCAGGCTGAACAACCCTGGCTCTCTCAGCCTGTCTTAGTAGGAGAGGTGCTCCATCCCTCTGATCATCTTTGTGGCCCTCCACTGGGCTTGTTCCAACATGTTCATGTCCTTTCTATGTTGAGGACTCCAGAGCTGGACACAGTACTCCAGGTGGGGTCTCACCAGAGCAGAGTAGAAGGGCAGAATCACCTCCCTTGACCTGCTGATCACGCTTCTTGGCTTTCTGGGCTGCCAATGTACACTGACACCTCATAGTTAATATCTGATGGAGGACTCTTGGAGCTGCTAGGTGTTATACAGCTTGACACATCTTTTGCATAGGAAAACCAGGAATAACCCCTCTGAAATTGTAGAGTTCCTTCTTCAAACTGCAGTGAATTAGAAATAAAGCAAGCCCCCTGTATCCAGAGCTTTCTATTTAGGAAAACCAGGCATGTTTATGACGCCTTGGAGGATTTCAATTTTTCACTACAAGACATCTTGGGCAATCTGCACTTGGTGAAATGAAACACCAGGAGCTACAAATAAGTGAATTTTCAGGGTAGGTTTAGGCTGGACATTAGGAAAAAGTTTTTCACAGAAAGAGTGGTCAATTGGTGGAATCAGCTGCCCAGGGAGGTGGCGGAGTCACCATCCCTGACTGTGTTTAAGAGTAGATTAGATGTGGTGTTGAGGGGTATGGTGTAGGGGAGAACTTGTAGAGTAGGGCTGATGGTTGGACTTAATGATCCCAAGGGTCTCTTCCAACCTAAATGATTCTATGATTCTATGAATGGAAAATTCTGTCTATATACTTCTGGTTTATATTATAGACCATGAGCCTGCTGCCTTAACAACTGTCAGATGCATCCATAAGATGCTGAAGTAATTCCAAAGTATGTATAGCTATCATGGGAAGATCAATCAGACAGGAGCAATAATATTAACTATATGGTTTCTGAATGCATCAGAAGGAATGATTATATCCCTAAATTACTATGGGCTGTGTAGTATCACAATATATAACTACATTTCTGTCATGGAAAAAACATGTTTGAATTCAGTTCTGTATCCTAGACCTGCTAAGTCTAGGATATTTTCACGAAGGTACTCTTCTTTAGGTATGGAGGAAATGCCTAAAGCTCAGATACTATTAAAAGAATCTGAAAAAATCCTCATAAAATAGCTGCTAATTAGCAATACATATTTTGCTTAAGTATAACTACATACTATTTCCTTGGGTAATTTTTTTTTCAGAGTTCTATTCTACGTGTTGGCAGAGTCATGTTCAATATGCTTTTAATAAACACTCCCAAATTAATGAACACTCTCAAACAATCACATTATTGTATGAGTTTTGCAGTTTACCAATTACCTACGCCTACCCATCCCAGGGAAAGTGTCATTTTAGCATGAAAGGTACATCCACACCAGCTATAGTCTAGTTAGCTAAGGCCCCACTAGCATCAGGAGGAATATCTTCAGAGAGCTTGTTTAGGCTGCCAAGCTATGCTGAAGCCTGTGCCACCAGGCCTTCATTATGCTTGCTATATGATTATAAAGAACTTGAATCATAGAATCATACAATAATATCTCAAATTGGAAGGGACCCTATCCACATTGATTTTGCAACTTCACTTAGCTGTGCAGATATGCCCTACATAGACATTTTACAGCATTACAGTCTACTTTATAAATTCAGTATAGTCTTACTGATACCACAGCAATACTCAGTGGTTATGAGGATTCCTCTAAACCAGCATGACACAGCCCCCTGATTCTGCAGCCTTTTGACTTCCCACTTTTCCCTCTTTCTCTTCCTGTAGCTCCATTCCTTTCTACCTTGTCCCATACTTAATTAGGGGTAAATTACTGTAAGAGATATTTAAAGGTGGTCAGCAAAGGACTTTCTAAAACTGTAACTATCCTTTTTTGTTTCTTTACATTGAATAAAGAAAAAACAGGCCTTCCCCCCCTCACCCCCTTAGTAATAGAGTTACTTTCTCCTCCCGCATTCCCCCCTCTCTCCTCACTTAATCTTACCAACCTTGTCAGGTCTTTCTCAATCTCTTACTGAAGACAGGTGTGTCCCTTTTTGTTCATGCACTGTACACATGGGCAGTGAGATGACAAATCGCAAACAACTGTTTCCTTCTCCAGTTGATTCACTGGTTGCAGCGGTTAAAAAGGAGCTGGAAAAAAATATAATGACCTTTTAGTGAAAATATTCTTTCAAATAATCAGTCTTTTACTTTCTTTCTCTGGGATGTCACTATCTCCTATTCTGTCATCATGAAGTTTTCTAGGGTAGATAATGTCTTAATTATATTATTAAAATACTTTTTACACTTTGGTTAGTGATAAAGAATAAAGAATAAAAGAATAAAATCTAGTCAGGGATTACTTGTTTTTTAGGATTATGTCTGTAAATTATGTGGCCTGTATGTAGCACCTGCAGGTGCAGGTATGTAGCATGTGTTCTCTGTAGCTTGATTTGATTTACCTTCCTGTGCTACAAACAAATGTCACTTGTCACAAAATGCCACTGTGTTCACACCTTATAAGTCTAACAGAGGACAAAGTTAGCTTTGAATGCTGGATGAGAGTTAAAAATCTTCTGGGATTGCAGTTGAAATCTACTTGAAGGATGGTTACAGTTTCAATGACATCAGAAGATAACTGAAAACAAGGAGTTTCTAAGGACCAACCGATATCCTTGAGGATATATGTGGATCTCCCCAGAGAAATGAACATAAAAGATATGTGAGTAAAATTTTATTCTCATTGAAAAATAAGAAACTATCAGGGCATTTGGCTTCTGTGTGTTTGGGTTTTGGTTGATTTTATTTTTTTTTTCCTGTAGTAACTAACTAGTGGGAAAATTACTTTTCTTAAAGTAATTTTAAGAACAATAGTTATTGAACATAATTTAGATCAGTTGTTCTCAATTCTTATATGGTAGATCACACAATATAGCTCAAGTCCTAAAAAAGTGAAAGATAAATGTTTTCCAAAACTTATTAATTATGTGGTTTTAAACTATTTAAAGTTCTGTTTCCATGAAAAGCCATGTAACAGATATGAATAAGGAACAATTTAACACAGTCTGTTTTCATAATGAACCAAACTTTGGAGATAAGTAATTTCGGAGGTTAAGAATGTATTCCTGCACTGGAACTGGAATACTGATGTAAGTGCTATTGTGTGAATCACTATGACTACATCTATTATTTACTTATACCTGATTTATCTCAAATACCCACAGATATTTTTTCATACAGGCCTAGTTTCTGTTGGTTTATTCTGGCTAGAATTCTGGCAGCCTTTGCTCTGCAGCTGATTAGAAATGGTCAATATTTGTGGCAGTGACATCTAGCTGAGAGGAGTCAACAGGTAAGGTGGTAACCTCAAGCATTCTTTATAAATATGTTAAGAGTTCATCTGTCAACACTTGAACAGAGAAATTAGCTACATCACAGTCCAGATTCAACCTTTGCGCAACCACAGTTCATTGATTCATCAGAATAACTGCAGGGTTAACTTGACCCAGTTCCTCTTATCTTAACAGAGCAGTGACCATGGAAGGGTTTTGTCATTTTCTCCGTTATTTGCATAGCAAACTGTTCAGATATTTTTTCTTAGGAGTGGGCCTTTTGGATATCTGCTTTCTTCTCTCACGCATGACATGTTTGCTTCTCAACAGTATGAATAAGGCATCCCATAGTTTTGCTCTCGGTAGCAAAAACAAACCCACGCCTGGTGTTCTTGCTGGTAACTGGATGGCCACACACTTCAGTTAAAGAAACCCTTTCCCTTCTCTCCGCGAGAGGTCAGGGTTGCTAGTGGCATACTCGGATGCAGCGCTGTGCCTGCACCCCGCTGCGTGTTCAGCTCTCACCCTGTAGGTAACTACTCGTTCTGCAACTTTTGTGTGTGTGTAATAGGGAAACGTCTTTAAAATAAAACACAGAGGAAAATGTTTTCTCTTTACAGGTATTTTACAACCTATCATTTTCCCTCTAGCACTAAAATATGGGAAAAAAACCCCAATGTTTGATAGCATATTAATTACACCAGTGCCTTTGCTCAGATTTCTAATATATGCAAGAATTGAAGAATATCCACCTAAAGCTGAATAAGCAATATCCCCCCAAGCTTCTGAGGTTTTTTTCTTATTTCCCGAACAAGTAAACCCCTATCCTTGCTGGTAGTATGTGGGACATTTGAATCTTTTATTGTGGATGATATCAAAGAAGGTCCCCAGATCAAACCTCAGTTAAACTTTAAGTTCTAGAACTTACCCCATGCTAGGAGTTGGAGGGAATCTCTCAGAAACCCATGGCGTCCCTAAAATTTCACCAGCTTTGCAGGGGCACATTTTACAGACCTTTAATTTAAACTTGCATATTTTTGAATAAAATGTATGCTGCATTGATGACGTCAATAAACTGGTGACGTACATCAGAACTTAATACAAAATTGGCTTTGCTGAGACTGGGCTTCCTGCTGTGCATCCCTACCTTTACCATGGTAAAAGAACAGTCTTTACTAATGAATGCCTGTTTTTTTCTCAGAATGGAAAGCTGGGGAATTTGGTCTGTAGGCCAAATTCTCACTTAAAGATCACTGGTGGAAGTGAAGGGAGTTTCCCCAGCAAGAACATTAGGCTTGTAAGAGCAGTGCTCTCTGAGGAAACTTACAGGAGGTTCTGTGCTTCTGAAACTATACCAATAAAAAAAAGGAAACGTCCCGGCAATCCGATTTCAAGGGCCACTGAAGGGAATTTGGTCCATCTAATTTATACTGAAGGAAGTCACTGCCACTGAGCTCTTGAAAGTGTCAGAGCTCTTTTAGGTTAGAAAACAAACATATTGATTACATTATACTGTGTGTTTATACACCGAGTGAACAGAAAGGCAATATAAAGTGCTGCTTCTCCTTGTTGCATGTGTGATTTAGACAGCATGATAAGCTCAATTGACACTTCCTCCCACATAGTATTTTGTATGTTTGGGGTTTTTTTTCTGATTCTAAGAAAGATATCTAAAGAAATCAATTAGCTGTACAGATGTAATGATAAGGTAAGCCAGGGAAAATGCACTCTAGGCAAAGAATAACCTTTGTGGTACGTCCATCTCAGCAGATCCACCCTTGATTACAAATGTTGATGGCTAATGGTATACTTTTAATTCTAACAGAATGTGTTGAGATGCTGCAAATGCATTCAGTTTTCAAAAGCTTTTTTATTTGAATGTTTTGCCAGTGATTCCTGAAACCCCTTGAGAG
Organism: Jacana jacana; assembly: GCA_013400555.1. Taxonomy (NCBI): domain Eukaryota; kingdom Metazoa; phylum Chordata; class Aves; order Charadriiformes; family Jacanidae; genus Jacana; species Jacana jacana. The sequence continues at coordinate 20,757 of VZTM01036896.1, forward strand.
GCATTAATTTTCTTTGAAACTTGCCAAAGTAAGGCAAAGGTAAAACACGTTGACTTTAAAAAAATGCACAAATATTATTTCCTTTCACATAAACACTTTTTCAGTATCTGGATTCTTTTTCTGATGAGAACAGAAAGTGAGGGTGAAATCCTCGTGGGGAACCCATGCTCCAGTGGATGATATCTCTTGACATTAAGTATTCTTAGGAATACAGAAATTACTAAATCAGGTCATACTCAAGATCCATTTTGTCTTCTTTATCTACTACTTTATTAGCATATTCTGAGGTGCATATAATTCTGAGGTGCAGTGAGATCTTCTTTGTTTATTTTAATTCATTTTTTTATTTTTTATTTTATAGTTTATTTAAGTTTATTATAATTGCAACATTATATATCTTGTAATTTTTAATTTGTTGTTATTCTATTTTAATTATTTTGGCAATGTACATTAGTAAAGCTTACTATTGTATAATACAGCAGATCAGCTCAAGAGCCTTTTTCAAGGACTGATACAACTTGCTCATTACAGAACAAAGGCTCTTTCTATTGAATGTTTTGCTTAGGGTAAACAAAAGCAAATACTGAAGATTCTTTAACTACCTTACATAACTTGTTTCTTTCTCTAGTTACTGTATCACTTTCCTTGTAAATTAATGCCATTGAGAAGTCTAGTTCAGCTTCCTTTGTACAGCTAAACTTCCATTATTTTCAATCAACTTCTCTTTATATATCTTTAAATATGATACATTGTCCTTTTTTCCCTTGCATTTTATTTTGCATATGAAACTGCTATGTAACTACCTCAGCCTAGAATCCTTTCTAAAAACAAAAAAGTGCTGCAGAGACATGGGAATTGTGGTCTAACTTGTCTACATGTTTGCAGATTTTTTCCTTTGCTTCAAGGAGAATAATCCTGGGAACTACAGGTCAATCAGTCTCACTTTTGTTCCTGTACAATCATAGCATGAGTCCTGGAAGTAATTTCTGGGAACTTAAGGAGAAAAGTGACCAGGAATTCACATCATGGCATTTATCAACCTGATTGTCTTCTATAATTAAATGACTGTGGGATGAGGAGAGACCAGTGGGTGCTGTCTACTTCGACTTTAGGAAAGCTTTTGACACAACCTTCCACAGTATGCTTGTACCAAGATAAGACAGTCTAGACTGATGGACTACTAGATCAATGAAAAGCTGTCTGCATTATCAAGCTCAAAGAACAGCAGTGAATGATTTGTACTTCACCTGGGGGCTGATTACAAGTAAAGTTTCTCAGGGGTGCACTCTGTGACCTATGCTTTTTCATATTTTTTTCAATGATTCACAGGATTTGACAGAATGTATCTTCTGTAAATGTGTCAGTGACACCAACCTGGAGGGCTGTTGTGGACCGGGGTGCAGCTGATAGCTCAAAGGCAGGCCTGCTGTTCAGAATGACCTAACATTAGGTTAGAGGAATGGGTTTACAGAAATGCCAGTAAATTCAGCAGGGACAAATCCTAAATCCTGCAAGCTGGGGTGGACTAATCCTTTGCAATAGTAAAGGCTGGGAACTGACTGGATAGAGACAACACTGCTGAAAAGGACCTCAGGGTCCTGATGAACAATGAAGGGAAGTTGAGAAATTTATTCAGCCTGGTAAAGTCATAGGAGGGCCTAATAATAGCTTTTCTGCACCTAAAAGGAGGTTACCAAGAAGATAGAGCCAGTTTTTTTACCAAGGTGCATTGTGAGAGAATGAGAGATAATGACCACAAATTGATATATGTGAGATTCTAACTAGGGAAAAGACATTTCCCCTTAAAGACAATTAAACACTGAAACAGGATGTCCAGCGAGCTTCTGGGATCTTTACGCAACTGGATAAATCCCTGGCTTTGAGCAGGTAGTTGGACTGCAGGACTTCTGAGAATATAAATGATTCTGTGAAACAGGAGATAGTTGAAAGTCTCTTCTTTTAAAAATGTTACGTAGACAATAGTCTCTTCTGCACATGGAGAGATTTGAAAAGCCCTTTGTATTGTTTCATGGGCTGTACTCAGAAAACAAAAACCAGAGATATGTCTTTGGAAATGCAAAATATTGATGTGATGTCATCACCTGGTTAGTATAATGGTATTTACAATGAAGCCACAGAAGCTGAGTGACTGGGTAACACCTGTGTTTCACCATCACAGAAAGACTAGGACGTAAGTAAATGCTTGTAATGAAGTATTTATCATACTTGTGCAGTGAGATAATACAGAGAAGTGTTTTATTACATGGAGGTGAGATTGGCAACAGCAGTAGCAGCTGTCAGTGTGAGGCTCCCCAGAAATGCAAAAAATGACAATCATTTCATCAGTATTCATATTTTTGCAAAGAGCAAAATTTACTTCATGCTTCAAAAGAATAGAGCTATAAATTAAGCAGGACGGTAAGTATTCAATCTGGTAGGTAGTGTGCCATATGGCTGATTATAAATTAGGAATAAAAACCCAGGAGAGATCCACAACAGAGATGGATAAAACAGTGAATGCTGATGGAGAGAAAATAAGTGTGTCTGGAGAGCACAAAACATGAGACATGCACAAAGTGAAAATCTAATAACACCCAAGGAGCTTAAGAAAACCAATCTGCAGATTTTGTTATACCTCTATGAAGACCAATACAGGGAAGAGGGAAGTGGAACCTTAGTAGGTATGGGAAATATGTGCCTCTTGCAGCGTTCGATGACTTGTGGCAAAGAGCTTGCCAGCATTACATAATGGAGCAGTAATAGAGGCGCAGCCCCAGGGTCTGCCCTGTCACCTGGAAAGCTGGACCTCACATACCAAACACCTTCAGCTTTTGGTCTCTGCAACCATAATGTTACTCAGCGTGGACTGCTTCTGTGGGAAAGTATCTCCACGTACACACAGTGATGCAGGGCAGGGGCCTTTTCATGATATTTCCTATCATTCTAGGTAGATTTCAGCTTTGAGATTTGTGGACATAGATTTTCCTATGTCTGTTTGCTTATCTGTAAAATGCACAAAGATCTGTAATATCCTTCAAAGATGGTATGACAATTACTGTGAGCAAGAGACCTGTCCAGGCATTCGTGATAACACAGCTGTAGAGCACTCTTTCCTGGAAGGACGCTATTCCTCTAAGTATATCCTTAATGTGATGAGGTCATATCTGAGCATGTGTGTCTTCAGAACTGCCCATTCCAATGCAATGGCCTCTCTTTACATTATTAGGCCACTGCAGCAGTGACACGTGTGGTTGTCTAGCGTGAGAAAGCAGTAACTGGGCATAAAATTGCATCTATTAAGGACTCCTGTGGCATTCTGTTTGCAAATACTTCCAGCACACAACTTCACTGTAAAATTCTCTTAGAGTTTTTGAGAGATAGAATTTGACCCAAGAATGGCATTTCCTCTATTATTAAATATACACTGGGTCCAGACTTGTGTACAGTTGCTCCTTTGAGAACAGATTTCTACACTCCAGAATGAGATCTTGCATTTAGTATACGGTGCTTTTAAAATACTATTGTTCTCCAGAGGAAGAAACACTTCTCCAGCTTCTGTTGTAACCTTAATTTCAAGGACAGTCCTGCAAATGTGCATGATTCAGTTTGAATATTTGTTCTCCATCATATAACTCAGCCATGTGCATCCAGCCTAGTGTGTCAAAAATATGCCTTTTCTGACTGTACCTAATTTAGCTTTAGAATCAGTGTCATAGTCTGATATTTCAGATCTGCTCTTCTTTTAAAATGCACTTTTACAAAACATCTGCAGCCAAAGTTCAAATCCTCAGATGCTAAAAATCAGCATTGCTCATTTGAGTTAGTACCAACCAAACAACTGCTCCGGAGTATTGACTGTAAGCTGGAGGGATGCGCTAATTTTACAGTGGTGCACAAAGAACCCAATTTGCACAGTGAACGAGTGTGCTTAGAGAACAGAGTTATGTAATGGATCTATTCCGGGATTAGCCATCCCTGAAGTTCTGAAAAAGGTAACAGGGTTGGACTATTTATAGAGTCGGTTCCCATAGTTACAGCACAGATGCTAGCACAGAACAAAAACAGTTAGCTCAAACCATCTCCTCAGTGCTTCTTGATAAATTTATAGTCTCAGAGACGTTTATAGATCTCTCAGATACAAAGAGATTTGGGGCTCTAGGATGCTACTATTGCCTCAGCATCTGGCTGTACATTAGTATGGCCTGTTTCCTATTAGCTTCTGACAATGCCTGTGGTTTTCAGGTCATCTGTATTACAGAGATAGGCAGACTCCTCTTAAAGGAGTTTCCTAATGTATGGTAAAGGAGGAGGGACACTAATCTCGGGAAGACTAGTGCAGTAATTGCACAAATTATTTTGATCTTTAATTTCACAAGGCAGCTAGGGATGATGGCTCATAATCCTTCCTTTACCTGTTTCTCTATTTTCTAAGATGCATTTGTAGGTTCACTATAAAACTACGAAGCCCGTTGTTACTGCTACAGGATGATACGTGTGCTTATGAATTAATGAAAAAATACAATTGATACTCAAAGAGTTCACAATCTTGAGGTCATGCAGGATTGTACAACTTCTAGGAAGGAACAGTTTGTGGTAGGTTAATGTAAGTTTGGGCTGCTTCTTATGGATTCTGCTTTTTCATAAATAATATTTGTCTTATATAGTAATTGTTATATTTCTTAAATAGTGAAAAAAAAGGCCAATTGTTTTGATAGTGGGCAGTAAGAAAAGGGCAAAGGAGACAAGAGGAGGAAAGTGATCTGGCTAATGGAGAAAAGGCTGCTCCTAGCAGAGGGGTTACCACAGAAAAAAAAACGAGTTAGGGCCAGGATTCTAGAGACAATCACTTCAATAAGGACTATGGAGCATGGAAAATGAAGTGCCTTGCTTAGGCAGAATTGGTTAACTCTTACCTTGACTAGTCTATCTCATGAGATAGGGAAATCACAATGTAAAGCAAAAGATAGCAGAAAATGAGGGCAGAAATTTATGTCCTTCAGTACTCAGCATTCTATATTGTTATTCATGCACAGTGGAAGCTAAGCAATTTTTAATTTTTTTGTATCCTACGACAAACTGTAGAGATGAAAAGGACAGTGTGCAGTGCATGAAAGTGAGGGTCTAGGCCTTTTTACAAAAATCCTCTAAAATTAAGATGAAAAGTCTGAATTTCATATGGAAGAAGAGACACGGGAATAGGATTAGAACAGGAATAGATTTCATCAGAGGCTAAACAGTTTAACAAGAAAAAATTGAAATTGAGATAGTCCGTAAATCTTTGTGAGAGAGGAGAAATAGGCATGTCAGAGAGGAAGATCTAAAAGAGACAGACTGACTTGTATAATCTAATTCACTGAAACTACCACTACAGTTAATAAGAGCACTCTACTCTATTGAAGATCAGTAGAAAAAGCAAAGGTCCAATTTTTTCTTCTTTTGAATCTCACTAGCTCGACATAGAGAAACAAAGAAAAGAAAGCAAGTAACTGTTAAGCACTGAGACCCATACATCTTGCCAAAAAGTGCATTTTCTCATAGACTACAGTGTCAAATCAAACCAGAGAGAGGACAAAGTAAAAAGTAGAATTGGAAGTGACTGATGCTCAAAATGCATATAAGGTGCTAGACTTCTTGATGAACTGCATTGTGAGAATTACTAGAAGAATTTCAAGTTTGTGCTGATATTTCAGAAAGCTCTAAGAAAAAAATTAGTTTTGAGAAAATTACTGGTCAACACAGAAGGATTTAAAATATACATATAATGCAAATAAAATGCCTGTATTTAAAATGTCTTTTGAGTTCCACAAAAGAAAATTATTAATTCAGTCATTTGATTTTGACAACTCTTAATAATCCAGCTAATAATTTAGTAAAAAGGATTAATTCAATAAAGTGGGGAAAATACAGGAAAAGTATTGCCCCTTTAGCAAATGCTATAAATATATGTACAAACATATTAAGAGAAAGTCTTGAAGAAACTCCGGCTCAAAATATTTTAATACTGAGTTAACCTTCAATAAATCTTGTACATAGAAGTTTTCATTTAAAGGACTTTATTTCTGGCACCAGGACTTTAAGATATAACTTTAAATGCTTCATTTGCTGTAATTAATATCTCAAATGATAAAAAACTTCATGTAACATACAGCACTTTTTTTCCTGAGTAACAACGGTTTTTTAGGGTCTGCATCTTCCTGCTTGTTTGCATAGCACCCGGCACAATATTTCCTTTCAAAACCTAAACAAAAAAATAATTTGTGCCATTTCTCTGTATTTTCAAGTTGTTCAGCTGACTATGGACTACACTTTTTTCAGGACATTCACTGGGTTGAAGGAAAGGTCTGACATGTCATAATTCATTTGTAAATTGTACTCATCATTCCCATGAGATTTCATCAAGCTCCAGATTGCTTACTTGGATGCTATCTGCTCATCTGCAGTGACTGCAAAAAA
>VZTM01036897.1:2917-13275 GCA_013400555.1 Jacana jacana
GTAGTTCTATACAGGTGCACACACAGAGAGAAAGAAAGAAAGCAGAGAAAATATCATCCCAAAGTGAAATGTGTTTGAAAACAGGTAATGAGAATATTCACAGAACCTGAAGCAATTGAAGTGCTAGTGACAGCTTTACTTTTAATCACAAGGACATTCTGGTGGTGTTTCTACAAACCTCTGCTTTGATATTTTACTACCTCACTTCTTTACATCCTTGTTTATCAAACCACTATTTGTCTGTCTGTAGACTGTGAGCTCTGCAAGGCAGAGCATCTCACTATGTGTTTGTTTAATAATGAGGATCCCAATCTCAGGTGAAACCTCTAGTGACTGCTGGAAGACAGCGATAATGATTTTGCGTTCACTTCAGAAACACATGTAGTAGCAACAGTTCAACATTTTTGCTTCTTTGCAGAAGGCAACATAGCACTGTGGGACAATTTCCTTTCCTTTCATGCTCTGTTCTGATACTTCCCCAATGCAATGTTTCACTTCTCCCATGTTGTCTCAGCAGTGGCTGTTCACTGGGGCTAACTTAATCTAGCTGAATCAATTCCCCTCAATGCCAGTTAAAATCCATAGTCATGGCTGAGAACAGAACATTAGTCCAGGAAGCACAAGGCTGGTTGATTACTTCTACATGACAAAATGCAGAAATAAAATATCACCCTTCTTAGGCATATTAACCACATTTTTAATGCTTCTTTGATTTTTAAAATAATATGTAACTCTTAACATATCCTAAAACAACACTGCTCTCCCAAACTAAATGCATTTGTGTCCTCCTGCACTTCAGCCCTCAGCTATTCAAATATACTCAAATGGATCAGAAGCCACAGCTGATGATTTGAGATGCAGAAGGCCATGATAAATGTCTTTCAAATGGTAGACAGGAGGGTTAGGGTATGGTTTCCCATGTCAAAAATATTTTCTCTAATAGCATAATTTGGATTTAAAAGGATCCTTTAATGAACCATAGAGTTTACCCTTTTGCATTATATCCGTTAGTAAACTTGATAGTTAAATTAGCAGACGAAGAGTCAGAAGATGTGTCTATGGTACTGGGTTTGCCTCTGACTTTCGCTATGACACTGAGGATCACTCCGTGTGTCAAGTTCCCTAACACTGGACCAGGGACTGTGAGACTGTAGTTATAGCTTGCACTTAGGAGATAATGAGTATATATATAAGGGGTACAGGAACAGAGTAATTCTTGGCAAAGTACCTCTCTGAACTAATTTAAGTACTACTGCAATACCAAGATTAATAAAACAGTCTGATTAAAACTGGAAGCAGAAATTTTGAGCTAGTGAAACATAACACTTAAAGTCAGTTCTAAGGGTCAAGAGTTAAGATGATTTATGTAACAATTATAATTTAAAATTGTTAATGGAACCTGAAAGTGTTTAGTACCAGGTTCTGACCGATGCTTTGGTTATCTCAGGACTGGCCGCTAGTCTCAGATGCTGAAGTACTAGCTCTGTATACATGTATGCTAACCTACTTTGCTTTCTTAATACCAACAAAAAAGCATTTGCATAAATGCACTACAATTTGGAATCAAAACTCACTGCATATCACATCCAGCAATATTTCCCATGCCTGTGGACTGCAGCAGAGGACTGGAGGTAACTGTAGAGCATATCTCATCACCAGACAAGGAATCAAAACATTATAACAATATTTATTTGTTTATTTATTTGATTCTTCTAACAACTTCATTTGTATGCTGCGAATCAAAGAAAAGAAGCAATCTGTTGAGGTGTTTTTTTTTTCTGACAGTGATTCAAATTTCCTTTAAAAGGTCTTGAATGATGAGATAGAAGTTAACCAGCAGATAGGGGTCAAGATACTTTTTCATTGAAAACTGGAGTCATAACCTCAGCTGAGAAACCTGCACAGAAAATCTGGGACTTGAAAAACTTAAACAGAGTGTCAAAAAACTCTGAGTCACTATTCCCTTTTTCTTTCCTCTTTTTCATTTTTTTTCATTATGATACGGTTTTATCACATCAGGTACACATCAATTCGGACACAGTAAGGCTACCAAAGCCCCCAAAGACATTTCTTATATTTCTGAGACCTTTTATATTCCTATAAAATACCCTACAAACCTTCTTACTCAATGAGAATACATGTTGAATAAATACCTACGTTCCTTATATTTGCTCAGAGAACCAAACTGACTTATCATTGTCTTGACTTCAACGTAATAATTTACTCCAGTTCAAACTGAAAGGGAAATGATATCACTCTGATTTTGAGTGATTTTGGTATTACATTAATTTTTTGTGCATGTTAGCATGTTTTCACTGAACATGAAATTGACTTAATTCTTTCAATTGTCTCACCTACAAATCCAAACACAATGTGTCCTACTAAAACTACGCCCTCAGAAGCACAGTCAAACTTCAATCTCCTGGTTACTGAACCTTGTAACAGGTGTTATGCACCAAAGAGAACAATATTGCTTCTGCCATCCCCGTTGAAGTGAGACTTTCCTGAATTATCTTAAACCTTACACCAAACAGCCTCAATATCCAGATTTCAGAGCAATCTTCAGGATACAAATTGCAAAGGCATAGGATTCTCCAGAGGCATGCAATGAACACAGAATAAATAAAAGAGTTAAATGTAAAAGGTAGATCAATACTGTAATTATAATTTATTATCATTTATTATTTATAAAATAAGATAAGCATACCAAGCTGAATTCAGCCCCTCACAATCCATTTATTTCAGGGATGTTTGGTGCAATGAATTGGTATAATTTCTATATAAATTATCAGCTTTATTTCTTTGTTCTCCTTTAATAGATCCAAGACTTTGTTATAATCTCATGTCTTCCTCTGTACTAGCATTACAATTTTGATTTTACCTCTCCAGATAAAGTCCTTGCTCATCTTTTCACACTTAGGTCTCATTCCCTAGTATACCTGCTTTCCCTGGCCTCTTCACCTTTCATTTAATCCTTTTTAATTCCCCCTGTGTTTTAGAATATCTTTTGAATATAAGATTTTTCTTCCTTGATAGTCTCCAAGCTTTTCTTGCATCTTTATCAACCTTTCTATGCTCTCTGTTTCAAGGCTATGAAAAACTGATCAACCAGTCCATCTCTTTAAGTCTCTTGATGCCTTGTCCAAGATTCTTTCTTAATTACCTTCTTTAACTGACAGCGCTGCCCTTACCTTTCAGTTTAATGTACAGGCCAAATATTTCCTTATGATAAATATGCCTGCCTCAGTTCAGCCTATATTGCCCACTTCTACCTATAGTCTCTAAAAAAGTTCATTCATCCAGTTGCTCGGTAATAGACCTGACAATACACCAGAGGTGCACAACAGCAATCGCAGCTGAAGAGCGGAGTGAGAGTCTGTAAGAGCAAAAACTCTGCAGACACCAAGGTCAGTGAAGAAGGAGTGGAAGAAGGTGCTCCAGGCACCAGAGCAGAGGTTCCCCATGGTGAAGACAATGGTGAGACGGTCTGTCCTCCTGCAACCCATGGAAGTCCACAGTAGAGCAGATATCCACCTGCAGCCCATGGAGGACCCAACACGGGAGCAGGTGGATGCCCAAAGGAGACTGTGACTCCGTGGTGAGCCTTTACTGGAGCAGGGTCCTAGCAGGACCTGTGGACCCATAGAGATAGGAGCCCACGCTGGAGCAGGTTTGTTGGTAAGGCTTGACAGCTTGTCACCCCATGGAAAGGACCCAAACTGGAGCAGTCTGTTTCTGAAGGACTGTAGCCTGTGGAAGTGACCTATGCTGGAGCAGTTTGTGAAGAACTGAAGCCCGTGGGAAGGACTTAAATTGCAGATGTTTGTGGAGGATTGCCTCTTGTGGGAGGGACCCCACACTGGAGCAGGGGAAAAGTGTGCAGAGTCCTCCCTCTGAAGAGGAAGAAGCAGCAGAGACAATGTATGATGAATTGACTACAATTCATTCCCCATCCCCCTGTGCCTCTCAGGGGGAGGAGAAAGAAAAATGCGGAATGAACTTCTGCCCAAGAAGAAAGGAAGGGTGGGGGTAAGGTGTTTTTAAGATTTGATTTTATTTATCGTTATCCTAATCTGATTTCATTGGTAATAAATTAAAGTAGTTTCCCCAAACTGACTATGTTTTACTTATGAAGCTAATTGGTGAGTGATCTTGCTCTGTCTTTGTCTTGATTCACAAGACTTTCAGTATATTTTCTCTCCCAGCTCCAGATGAGGAGAGAAGTGATAAAGCAGTTTTGGTGGGCACCTGCCATCCCATCAGGCTCAAGGCATCACAGCTGTGCTTGGTGTATGGTGGCAGTGCTTACTCTGCAAGCACATTTAGGCAATGCACAAACCCAATTAATAGAATTGAGATCTCTGAAGCCTGGAGCTGTGAGATGTCTGCTGCCTGCACTAGATAAGATGAATACAACTTCCACCTACAGTCCCTAACTTTTGGATTAAGTTATGAACCTTGTAAGAAAAGTCAACCTAATTAAAATAGTACCAGGACACAGAGCCATAAAGAGGAATAATTAAAACATAAACCTGATACCACAAACCAAAACAGAGCAAACGACAGAATGAGCACACAAGGGGAAAGATAAAGGTCTTTTAATCAAAACAGATTGACATTAAATGAAATATTTTTTTTTATTTTTTTTTTTAAAAGCCAAATAAAGAGCTTTAAATGAAAAGGCAGGGAAAAAGCAACAACTCTGTGGTGCCTCTGAAGCAGTCAGGAATAAAAAAAAAAAACACAATAAACGGGTGAGCAAATATAAATCTTTCATCAAAACAAAAGAAAAATCATGAGGGGAACTTAACTAAATATATTCCTAATATATTTTTACTTTATGGAAGAGTAGGACAGATATTTATCTGAATTTTTATTAGTTTAACTCCTGTGCCACAATGGTGCAGAAGGATATAATTTTCTTTGCTTAAGCCTGACAGCAAATGGAGGGACTGTGTGTAATGCTGAAGATTAAGAGCATCTTTTTTATCACATGGGTGCATTGAGGTCCTTGAAATAAGCTGACTAAGAACTTCACATATCTTTTCCTTGTTTAAGATGTGTAACTAAAGAGGTTACTGGCCCTCACAGCTCCTGGTTGCAAGTCACTTCCCCTTGCAGACCTTACCACCCTCTCCAGTCTGCTGGTCCAGTAACTAGTAAGGAATTTAAAGTGTTCAGCATATTTAAATGCTAAACTTTGGAATCTGGTGGGTTTGGGTTTTGGGGTTTTTTTCCCATTTTCTCCCTTTTTTTTATTTGAAACAGAGTAGAAAGTGACAAATCAAGCAGATTGGAGCTGTGATAACCTCCAGCAGGAAGCAGGAGTGAGTACAAGTTTTTTTCCAAGCTGGTGTCACTGTATCCAGAAGACAATTTGTAAGCAAGCTGCTCCCTGTGTGAGTAGAAAGGGCTGATTGTAAAGCTACATCTTCCGGGTACGTATTCCTGTGTAGGTAACCTTTTCCCAACAGGAAGAGCATACAGGAAGCATTGAAAATAGACTTAGAGGAACGAGAACTTGGATGGACCCTGTACTCACTGCAAGCAGCAAGCAGAGCAGGTATGTGTCTCAAAGATTTAACTGTGAAACAGTGTTAATTGCAAGCCTCTTCAGAGCCATAACTAGGCTTAATGTAGACATAGCCAGTGCCGGCAGTGGTAGGAAAATTTACTCAGCATACTGTGGAAGTCTGCTCTTTACCTTTCCCTCTTTTACTCCTCTGTCTCCTGCTCATACCATAACCATACCAGTGGGAGTTGTGGTGAGTTGCACCTGGATTTTGGGGTACAACACAGCCAAAACACTGTCTGGAGTGGGGACCTTGATATTTTGTTCCCAAAAGAATATGACTAGAAGCCAATTATCTTAATCTGTAAAGAGTGGACAGCCCAAGATCCCTTTGAGCTCTCCTGTACAGCAGCAGTCTGCATGCCAGGACCTCCCCTTTAGTGAGGATGCTTGGTTAAGGTTTTACTCCTGGAGGTTAAGAGATTCCTTGCCACAACAGATTCTCAGTAAGTGACTAATAGCGTGGTAAACTTTGAAATCTTAGCTGAGTAATATAAAGGATTGATTGCGCACACATGATCCTTTAGACATAAACCATTGACCAAGTCTGGGACACTCTTCAAGAAGGAAATCTTAAAGGCCAGGGATCAGGCTCTCACCATGAGGCACAAGATTAAAGGGTGGGGAAAATCATAGAATCATAGAATCATTTAGGCTGGAAGAGACCCCTGGGATCATCAAGTTCAGCCATCATACCTACTCTACAAGTTCTCCCCTACACCATATCCCTCAACACCACATCCAATCTACTCTTAAACACAGTCAGGGATGGTCACAACAATCCCAGCAAACGCTATAGGCTTGGGGAAGAGCGGCTGGAAAGCTGTGCAGCAGAAGAAGACCTGGGGGTGATGCTGGACAGCTGGTTTAACATAGGCCAGCAGTGTGTCCAGCTGGCTAAGCAGGACAACAGCACCCTGGCTTCTATCAGGAATAGCATGACCAGCAGGAGTAGGGAAGTGATCATGCCTCTGTAGTCAGCACTGGTGAGGGCTTACCTTGAGTACTGTGTTCAGTTCTGGGCCCTCACTACAAGAAGGACATTGTAGTGCTGGAGTGTGTCCAGAGGAGGTCCACCAAGCTGGTGAGAGGTCTAGAGAACAAGTCCTATGAGGAGAGGCTGAGAGAACTGGGCATGTTGAGTTTGGAGAAGACTGATGAAAGACCTCATTGCCCTTTACAGGTACCTGAGAGAAGGTTGTAGAGAAGTGGGTGTTGGCCTCTTCTCCTGAGTGAATAATGACAGGACAAGAGGAAATGGTTTGAAGTTGTGACCGGGGAGGTTTAGATTCAATATTAGGAAGAATTACTTTACTGAAAGGGTGGGCAGGCACTGGGACAGCCTGACCAGGGAGGTGGTTGAGTCACTATCCCCATAGGTAATTAAGAAACATATAGATGTTACACTTCAGGGCATGCTCTAGTGCCCGAGANGGTGGTGGAGCTCATCCCTGGAGGTATTTAAGAAAGGTGTAGATGTGGCGTTTCAGGGCATGCTCTAGTGCCCGAGATTGTTGGGTTGGGTGATTTGTTTTTTAGGTTTGTATTTGGGTTTTTTTTGTGTGTATGGTTGGACGCAATGATCTCAGAAGTCCCTTTCAACCATGAAGATTCTGTGAAGATTCTGTGAAATTGGATCCAGCCACACCCAGACTCCTCTCTAGAAGGATCTTCAGAAAGCAAGGGCATCCTTTCTGAACCTTGTGACTCAACAGAAGGATCTCCCTGACAGCTTGTCTGACCTTGTTCTCTATACAGTAAATAATCAAGTGTACCTTGCCATCAAATCTCATAAAACTCTTGCATTTACTACTAACTTTAAATCACTGTTTTTCCTTAATAAATGTTTTACTACTTCTCTCTTATGAGTGATGTTAATCACTACACCTGCAACACATGCCGTAAAGTGCTCTAGCTCTAAGGTAAATACATTCATAACACCATGGCATTTTGACCACCTCTGCAAGCCTAGCAAAGCTCCTTGGTTCATCAGTCCATATGAAATTGTAGGATAGGCACAGAATGGCAAAGCTGGATGTAGTAAAATTGTCTATCACTGTGAAAAGCCTTGAACCTCATCATTGTGATCATAAAGGAGGATGAACTTCATAAATGAACCATTAGTATACTGGTCAGTGTTTAATTAAACATGAACCCAATGATTGTGAAAGATTCCAGTCCCAGACAAAATTACTGATCCTGAGAAGGTCTCTATTCTGCCAGAGACTACTTTTCCTGCCTGTCTGTAGAGTATGAGATGTTAAAATCTGTCTTAGAAAGAATTAATTAAAAAAAACAGGTTATTAACATCGTACTGGTTCTCCATGGCAATCTTGTCATTGTGCAACATATGAACAGGACCTGTTTCCAGATTATGTCAGTCTTATTCATATTTAAGAGCAGAAATACCCTCTCCCAACACTTAGAAGTGACTTGGATGAGTGGTGCTAATATCATCATTAGAAGCTGTCTGATAAGAAATATTCTTTCTGATATGAGTCAAGTCTCTACAGCCTGTATTTCTGAGGTGGATTCAGTTTATAAAGGTGGTTAGTTACAGAGCGGGTGAACCTTGTGCTGATTTAAAGAACCAGAAGCTGCACTTTATACCTATCTGGATTGTTATTATTTTTAAAAAAGCAAAGCAACAGACCCAGATTAAGTAAATACAAGCACTAATAGGACTAAATTGCTCAGTTAGGCATGTCTGAGTCACCATTGCATAAAATGAACCATCACAGTAATCAACATGGTAAACTTGAGATGGACTGAGACACTTGTGGACAGCCAGAGAGATGAACTAACACTGGATTGGAGAAGGTGCCATTGCACTAGAGTAGCCACGCAAATTGACACTCCCTGCTTCTCAGTACAGAGTATTACTTGGTTTTAACACCTTTGGCCATCAATTACAATCTTTTACATATCTACCCAATTCATATGAATATGTTTTAAATGCTCGGTAAGAAACATTTTTTTCCTATAAGAAAATATTTTTGCCACAAATTGATCCTATAAAGGAAAAAAAAAATATGTATATTTCTTATTCCTCCCCTGTGTTCTGGCCATAGAGCTACATTGTGTTTATTTCTGAAATAAGAACAATATCTACAGTACATCTCATACCTGGATATGAATAGATATGCTCATTATCATGAGCTCTTCTGAAAGACAGAGTGCAACACAGATCCTGCTGATGAGAAAACCCAGCTCAGTTTCCCTAGTCTTAGTCTTGCTATGGGAAAATTCTTCTTCATTTGAATAAAATGATCATTAAAAAAACCCAAGCAAACAAACAAAAAATCCCACAAAACAAAACAAAACAAAACAAAACAAAACAAAACAAAACAAAACAAAACAAAACAAAACAAAACAAAACAAAACAAAACAAAACAAAACAAAACAAAACAAAACAAAACAAAACAAAACAAAAACAAACAAAACAAAAAAAACCACAAAAAACCCACAAACATTAAACAAAACCCAAACAAAACCCAAAAAAAACAAAATAAGGATGTCAAAGAAAATTCCAAAGCATAAGTCTGACGAAGTCTGACATGACCTTATTTTATTGGAGAAGGAAAATTACAATTGTACCATCACTGAAGGAAGTTCTGACTCAAACAAACATATTAATACTTACAGTCAAATCATTACATCATGTTTTTGCCTGACACAGTGGAAACTCTGTCCATAGAATAGGGCTCCAAGGCATTGCAGCAACACAGAATCATAGAATCCTAGAATCATTCAGGTTGGAAGAGACCCTTGGGATCATCATGTCCAACCATCAGCCCTACTCTACAAAGTTCTCCCCTAAACCATATTCCTCAACACCACATCTGATCACCTATTAAACACATTCAGGGATGGCAACTCTACCACTTCCCTGGGCAGCTGATTCCAGTGCCTGACCACTCTTTCTGTGAAGAATATTTTGCCTAATGTCCCGGCTAAACCTACCCTGTTGTAGCTTGAAGCTGTTCCCTCTTGTTCAACTGCTAATTACCCATGAGAAGAGACCAGTACCATATATAGATAAGAAAAAACAAAAACAACAACAACAAAAAAACAAACCAAACCCAAACCAGAGATGAGAAAGTAGTGCTGCAGAGTGGTAGATAAATTTCCTGTTAAAATCAAATGGATTCCTCTTAACTTTAATGGGATCAAACAGAAAGACAGTGTGATTGCATTATGGTAGAATTTATACATTCATTAGAAAGTACAAATACTGTTCCTTGTTTATATTTAAGCTTTCATTTGAATTGTATCTTAATGTGTTTTCCTTGGGAAATACATACATATTAGAAATATGCCAAGGAATTATTTTAAGAGATGCAAAGAACTAGAAACCTACCATGAGCCATCAAACAGGTTTGGAGGTCAAAGTCATACTGTTTAATTCTTAGATCTGGGAGAGAAATTATTCTGGTAATGTTACCTGGATACAAAATTGCATACGGACACTTGACTATGCAGTTATTTTGTGAAAAACACTCATTCGGCAACCACCTGGTCACAAGCAGCTGCGGAGGATTCTCTCACTCTTGTCATGCAGGAAAAGCGTCTCTTCTCCTGTCATAGCTGTAGATAGTCACATACCTTACTTCCAACTTTAATTCTTTAATCACTGTTTTACAAATATGTCCTTTTAATCTCTTTTTTCAATTTAAATTACTATTTCTCTATGTCTATGTGGAGTGTGTACTTTTCTCTTGTCCTTTCCATTTCTGAGATCCCAACAGTGGACATTATACCTTTGTGGACATAACAGGTTCACCTG
>VZTM01036898.1:1024-59130 GCA_013400555.1 Jacana jacana
GAAGTTTTAGCCCATTCCGGTATTGAAACCACAGACTTTACTTGTATTTAAATCCCAGCTCAGTTTACAACATTATTGCATGAACAACCTCCTGAATTTTAGCAAAGAAATACAATGAAATCTGGAGGAGAAAAGTTATGACAGTCTTTTTACCTAAAGCTGACCTTGCTCTGATCAGGAAGTTGGAACAGATGATCTCCTGAGGCCCCTTGCAGACATAACTATTGTATGACCTTATAAATACTGTGGGGTGTGTATCTGACATGCTCTAGGACCTGGTGTTGGCTCCTCTTCACTTGTTTGAAACCAGATAAGTCTCTTCCTACCACAGCTCAGCTTTTGGATTGGGGATAATGCTGCTGCATGTCTCTTACTCTTCCACCTGGTTTTGGCTTATGAAGTCTTTGTGGAAGGAAATTTCTGTTGCTTTGTGTTGGCATTTGAGCGTGGAGTCTCAGTTGTCGTTAAGACTTCTCTGTGCTGTGTCGCTAAAGGTAAGATACATAATTTCAGGTTAAATTAAGAATTATGTTCAACTTTCAGTGAGTATTTAGTGTAATCTTCAGTGTTCTGACAAATGATGAAAACCCCATGCTGTTTGAAATAATGTTTTTCTTCACTTTTGGGGTGGAACAGATTAAACTGAAGAGTAGATAATTTCCATTTTCTGATAAGGTCCCTATTTCCTATCAAACAGGCACAATGTGGGGTGAGGTTTTTTTCAGTTCTGCTGTCTAGCTATAATGCATAAATGTGGTTAAGTGTTTGTATGTTCAGAGCCCAGAGCAGGCCCAGAAATGTCCCTCCAGGTGTTTGCATGTCTCCTGTAGGTCCTATCTCCTTATGTCTTCTAAGGTTACAGTAAGCACGTGTGTTTAGGCACCTTAACCTCTTCCTTGTCATTACAGTTGGTAGAGCTGGAAGAGTTACTAAGCTGACCAAATGTGGGAATCTGTTGTGAATAGAGTTGTCCTTCACTGATGGTATTATGTAGAGCTCTGGGGCTCAAGTCACTTGCTTATATGAAGCAATCTGGTGTTGTTTGCAGCACTCCAGGTGCATCCTTCCTAGCCAGGCGAAACCCTAGATGGACACAGGTGTCCCCTATGCCATATTTGACAGTCCTGTGTGAGGTCTCAAATATCCAAGGGCATTTCAGATAGCACTAAATGCCTTAATGAATTTGCTATGATGGGAGCTTAAATACCTCACTCCCATCAGATAGCTCAGTTCAGGTGCCATAAATTAAGGCCTCAGGCTCTTTCTCCAGACTGCATTCAGGAGCACTCGAGATATGAACCTAACTTCCAGCTAACGTATGTTGTCTGAACCATGATGGTTTATCTCTAAGGCAAAGGTTTATCTCTACTTCCCTTAACAATATAAGCAATGCTCACATCCATGTAAAGGTCTTACTGGTGGGAATGTCTACCAGAACAGGGGATTGAGCCTCCATCTCCAAAGTCCACATGCAGTACCCAGAACACTGGGGCTGCTTTCCTCCTGTGATAAAATTAATCCATCCACACCACTGGTTCTTCATGTTGAACCTATGTCTGCTTCCCACTCAGGAGCAGAGAAAGGTTCCTTTCTGTCCTGTATTCCCTGGTTCCTACTGCCCTCTCACCTCTGTTATATCTGACCTCTTATTCAGACATTAAGCAGCGGGGCATTTCTCATGTGCTTTGCTCTCTTTCACGTCCTCTTGCTATTGATGGATTCTGCATGCTGCTGAGAATTTTGTCCTTCCTGGCTCTCTGAGAACCAGGCCACAGACAACACCAGATCATCTCTTTTAATTTCTTGCGTATCACATTATAACCATTGCACCAATATCAGCCCAGGATTGTCAGGAGACCAAATCATTTCAGTCTTGAAAACCACACAACAGATGCAAATATGAAGAGGCAAAAGAGTGCCATTGGAGCTAAGACCTCCATGCTGCCAATGAGTTACTTAGCTGGAGTGCACTCAGATGATCACTGGAGGTAAATCACAATCTACACAGAAGCAGAAAGTAAGAGATAACATTTTTTTTTAAAAGGCTAAGGATTTGGACTTTTGTTGTTTAGGTTACAGTAAGAGAGTGGAAGCTGGATGCTGAGGTTGTGATGGTCCTTTGGTGGACTGCAAACTTAACTATAAATACCCTTTTTCCTAAAAAAATGAATTAATTATTTTATCTTCTCAATAAAGCAATTAATTTAAGCAGCCGTGTGAGATATTGACCATGGCCTTTGTCAAATACCACAAGGCCTTTCATGACTCAGTGATGCCTGAAGCATTGCACATTGCTGCCCACAACCCAGACCAACTAATCTAGTTCTGGGACTGGAAACAATACTGCTGTATCAGCACGTTGGTACACTAGAACTAATTAGCTCTCTGGAGAGGCAAAGCTCATTAGCTCAGGCCTGGCACTGTGCAAGCATGACCGTATAGCCTTTGGGGTCAGAACTAATGTCTCCCAAATTTAGAGCAGTGATGGTTTGGTCAGTTCAACTGGGGAATGTCTGCACTGTGCTGACGGATGCGGTACAGAGATTCTCTCTAGCATACTGGTGCCTACTGGTTGGGAGACAGCAGGATAAGGGTTCGACTATTAGACATGATCTGTGTTTTACTATGGATGAGAATATTCTCTGCTTATGAGGAACCGCAGAGCCAGGACGATAAATGTTGCCCAAAACCAGAACTCAAGTTGTTGCCTGAGCAGGATGAGACCCCAGAAGTTCCCAGTTCTGAATCGCTGTGTTCAGCTGCTTAGAGAAGGGTGTACAATAAAACCATCTCTGCTCTTCAGAGGAACTTTACTAAACAGCAAAACCATAACAAAATACTTAATGGTTGAAAAGAAGAGAGGCAAATGCTATGTGAAAGGCACTCCTTGCTTGGATGGGTGGAGAGCCATAGTTGGTGACTGTCTTCTCCCTACCAGAGATAAAAACCTCAGCTCCCATCACTAGAGTAGATGTGTGTGTTTAGTTAATGAGCAGCAACTCTTCTCCCCTCCAGTGCCTTGCTGGAATTATCCTTCAGTTTTAGCCCAGTAACATGAACATAAACATGAACACAAACTGTCTATCAGCCACTGTATTTTGAAAGACAACAGCTCTGTTTCATACCTGCATTTTCTCCTCGTACTGCCTCTACTTTACTTTTCCTCTCCCTCTTCATTCTTGCTGGCTAGGAGGTGTTGAAACATTTATTGGCAGAGTCAACAGAGTGCAGGGTCTTAAATTGGAGTCATAGTCATCATTGGTGTGATAAGGATCCCTGGATGTTTTGCTCAAATGAAGGCACCTAAAATTATAGTTAGCCAAGGTGAATTTTCAGTCCATTTGTCATACCTTGCTTTGCTGCCACAAGTGTGTATGTGAGTTTCCAGCTGCAAGAAAGTCAACCCCTTGCTTGGGTCCAAAAATCTAAAATGAAATAATTTTTAAATGTATGTTTAATCACAGCATTTTATGGATGTTTCCCTTCCCATTGCCGCTGGCTCATGCATGTTCTGCTAAACTCAGAATGGCTCCAGGTGGCTGAAGAAAAGTGAGACTTCATTCTCATGAGAACGAACGTTCTGCAGACCACCCAAACTTTGTGCTGCTGTGCTCCCCAGAATAGGTTTCTGCGATTCACTTCTGGCAAGATGCATCTCTCTCACCCTCCACTGCATTGTAGTTGCTGGTATTTCTCTCCTGAGAGCCATTCATAATGATTTGCAGGTTGAAAGCCAAACCACGGGCCTGCTTCTGGTATGCTGTGCAATGCTGGATAAGTCCTTTCAGCCCCAAAAGAAAGGTTTTAGAGTCTTACAAAAAATAAATAATAGATGTTTAGGGCTCATTTCTAGAGTAAAGAAATAGAAGACTTTGTTCCAGGCCTGACCCTGTTGAAATCTCTGAACAAACAAGGATTCCCAGAGTTCAGTGAAGAGCTTACAGCACTGTCTAAACGTCGCTAACCAAGACCTCCGTTTGCTTTACTTAACAAAATAAGGAAAATTACATCACTAGGGCTGCCTCATGGGCTGGACTCAGGGAAATCTGAAAAGCTAGAAAATAACTCTATTGCCAAACTGTTCATATTAAACCCTAGGTTTTTGTGTCGCTGCTCATTGTCTGTTTCACATTTAGAAGGTGCTTTTTGGAGGGCTTGGAAATGGGAGTTGTATACTAAGTTATGCTAGTTTTTCCCTGTTTTGAAAGCACTGGTGAGACTCCAGGATTTCATCAGCTTCTTTGCACAAGGGTGGGTTTCACTTGCAACAGAGGTGGCTCTCTCATGCTAAAGTGGTACAAGCCTCCTCAGTGTCTGTGTCCCCAGCAGGTATAAGTCTCTTCCAACCCCAGCTGGAAAGACTTAGCTCAGGCCACAACGTCTTGTGCTTTTATCTCTGGAGGATTATCCTCCAGAGCCACAGGCATCCCACAAAGACCTCTCACAGGCATCAGGCTTCAGCAGTGACACCACCCTGAAAAACAAGCTGGGTGAGTTTAGTCATGACATTCTGGTGGCCAGCAGTGGCATTAGCTTCTCAAACCCTCGGATTTTGAGGGCTTTTGGTTTACGGTTTTCAGTGTGACACACTCCTGACGCAGCGGACTCTGGGTTGAAGGAGAACATGTTATAATTCCAGGCAATGGAATGCTGTTTTGAAGGGTATTGATATGATATCATGTAGCCTCTGGCAATTTCTCTCTTCTTTTTTTTTTTTTTTTTTTTCTTTTTTTTTTTTTTTTTCATTCCAGTGGTGGAATTCACTCTGTTATTCATTTTCTGATTTTGATTGTCTTTGAACTTTTTCTGTTTGAAGAGATGAATGCTGGAGCGCTGTATCTCATATAATAGCTCTTCTGTTGTGCCTGATTTCCATTCAATGGCGTGCTATGGTGTTTTATATAGCGACGCGGTTGATCAAAGGCATTTTGTGTCATTGCTGGAGTCATTAGCGACTTCTCAGCATTGTACATCTGAACATTAAGACTGTGGCATACCTGTGAGCTTTTGTCTGAAGAAAGTGTATGTATAATGAAAGATAGCCCCGTTTTCAGGCTCTAACTATGGTTTGCTGGAAGTGGCTGCTTGCTATTATATGCATATCTTAATGGGAGAAAAACAATTCCAGTTTGTCTTTCTCTGAAGGTAAATCCTTTGAGCCCAGTGACCTAAAATTTATGGTTTTAACCCCTTAGTCATCATCTCCCTCTACTACATAAATGGGTGTATTCTGTAAGGACTGTGTAAGGAGGTCTCCTTAGAATATGTTTGCTTTTCTCCTCAAGTGTGGAAGGACTTTTTTCCTCAAAGGAGCGTTCTGTTGTTTCTACAGAGCAACGTTTCACCCTCTGAGGACTTCACACTCTAAGCATCACACCCCAGAGTGTTAGTCTTTTAAACCATGGAAACCATAGGTTTGCAGAAATATCTCTGAATGGGGGAATTTCTCACTCCTGCATTTCAAGGCTGACATACGTGATGTTACAGTTACAGAGCAGTCAGCATTTTCTTTTAGAAGGATGTGCAACTCAGCAAAAATATCTGTTCTAGACTGAAACTTGACATATAAATGGTATGCCTAGGAGCACTTCTTCTTTTCCTTGTAAAAATGTTTCAGTCTGTGTTTGATGAATATACTTATGGCCTTTGTCAACTGCAGCTTTTTGCCACATTCTTGAGCTGTGATTTCACAAACTAGATTCCCCTTCTGTCTGAGAGCTATCATTTTAACAACATCTGCCCCCTTATTCTCTTCTTTCTGTTTCATATCCTCACATACTGTGCCTTCACTCCTCAGCTCTGCGGGGCATAGGACTCTACCTGTCCTGTAAACGAGATTATAGACAGGAGTTTCTTCATGCCTGTAAAAAGGTATCAAGTACTAACAGTATGGGATTTAGGGGGGAGAAAAAATGCACTTGCTCTGTAGAGACTTATCACATCTGAATGCCGGGAAAATTTTGCATGCTTGAAGGATCCTTCAGCCCGAGGATGCAGGGGAATTCTTTTGAGATGGGGTGGATGGGGTGTTCAGAGTAACCTTGGGATGCTGCAGTAACCTGGCAGTAGTCTTTGAAAACGGAGGTCCTGACCTTCCAGGGTGTCACTTGCTGACGTCTAGAAAGAAAGAGGGGAAAAAAAAAGGGAAGGGAGGGGTGAGAAGATTAAGTTACATGGATAGAATAGGAACATGTATGTAGAACACAGAGCCAAATCTTTCAAGCAGACCCAGGATCCCAGACCATGCAGAAGCTATGCAATGCTATTATTAAGGCAGTATACTCATAATTTTTTTTCAGTCCACTCTCAAATGTACTTTGAGTAGTTTTTGATCACATTTCCTACCGTTTTTGGAAGAATTGACTGACTCAAGCCGGTTAGCACAAAGGTTTAAGAATTCTTGGGAATTTCCCAAGAATTCTCTTGGGAAAAGACTTTCCCTGTGCTACCTATTGTTGCATGGTGTTTCATCCAAAGCAGTTGCCCTTGGCTATAGGCAAAAGCAAAACTGTGTAGTAGCTGATCCACTTCCCAAGACGTTTCATGGCTGCTCCTATGTTCCAGAACAAAACTGTTTCAAGTTTCACATCTCATGTTTTGAGCATTCTCACCACATTGTCAAAATCCACTTGAAAACATCCAATGGATCCAGTTCCTTAATCTCTCCTGTTTTGTATACCTATGCCTCACAAAAAATGCATATGAAATCAGTGAAAGGCACAACAAATCTCTGGGTAGGATTTGGCAGCTGCCATTATGCTGAAAGTTCTTATTTTCTGCAAGCTATTTCAATGACAGTCACAACCAGACCATCTCATTGAACCCTTGTTAAGGAAGTACCTTGCTTTTCCTTCTTCCAAGGACATCCACTCACTAACTCGGAGACACACCATACCAGGAAACACTCTTGTCAATAATGAAAGGAGATGGAAACCACAATTCCATGGCCTGAGCAACCAACTGAAAAGCTGCCGGTCACATCCAAGAGCATTAGAGGGGCCCTGAGTGTGGAATTCACCTCTGTGCAGTAGGCTACCGCTAAACGGTGCCCCATTTGCATCCTTCCTCATGCCCTACTTGGAAAGCACTTAAATAGCATTTAAAAGGCTCACCAGCTGCAGACTTGCAACTTTAGGAGGCAGCAGTGATGTAATTGTGCTCAGTCATTGACAGCCCCCACTCTGTTCTGCAATACAAAAATATGCTCCTTGTTTTGTCCTTAAGGACCCGAAGGAACTGTGCTTCCTCTGGTCACTGTTAACTAATTTATCAGTAGGGAATGAGTAGTCCTGTGAATAAAGAGTTGCACAAGTCTGGCTTCCTGCAGATGTGTTGATATAAGCAAAGATTTCCTCTTGGTTGGAGGGCAAGATATGGGCTTTTATACACAACAACTGAGAGAGTAAAGCCCAGTGACAGAGAGGGAAAAGCAGAGGCAGGGAGTTGCTGGAGGTGGGTTGTGGTGTGGAGCTTCAGCTTGTCTCCTTGATCACTGCTGTTCATGAGGTGGGGACTTGCAGGCTCTTCATGAAATGGAGCACCCAGTTGTCACTGTTGGGGTTTTTCACTTCCATCACTCTTGTTCTCCTCAATACCGCGAGGCAGAAATGCTGCCTGAACATGCTGAAGCCAGTCCTGATTCGTTGTGTTGGGTGATCAAGGTTTACTTTTGTAAGCAGAGCCAGATGCACCTAGCGAGACTAACGTGTCTCTAACTCGCCGCCCTTCACATGAATTCTTGAAAGTTCAAGTGACACTTGATGAAACTTAAACATGCAACGATATCAACGTAAAGATGATGTTATTATTCACTTATCAGATGACAGCCACGCATTGGAGCCCCAGATGTAGAGTGGATGCTGCCCAAAGACACAACTCCTGCTTCAGTAGTTCTAACCAAAACCAGCTAAATAAAGCAAAACTCAAGCAAAGCTAATGCTCTTCACCTCCACACCGCATGGATTGGCAAGCAGTGTTGGTAGGCTGCCATCGTTCTAGACAACCCTCTGCTTTGTTTCTCAGACAGGACCATCCTGGTGGATATGGCTCTTCCCCCTCTGAGAGGTCTCTACGTCCTGGGGACTCTCGAATTCCCCAACAACTCCAGCAACGTCCTGAGCGCAGCCTGTATCGTGGTGCTGGGGGGTACGCTGAAAGTGGGTAAGTGAGACCAATGGCATCCTGGGGTGTATTAGAAGGGGGGTGGTTAGTAGGTTGCGAGAGTTTCTCCTCCCCCTCTGCTCTACCCTGGAGAGACCCCATCTGGAATATTGTGTCCAGTTCTGGGCCCCTCAGTTCAAGAAGGACAGGGAACTGCTGGAGAGAGTCCAGGGCAGGGCTACCAANGACTGGATGATCTTTCAAGGTCCCTTCCAATCCCTGATATTCTGTGATTCTCTGAAGTGAGCAGCCTGTCTTACAGACGTCTTGGGTTTACTTCTGCTCTTGACAGACAGAGAAAGTGAGAAAAAAACCAACTGTATAATGTTACTGTAAACGTGCTGGCCATTGTAATGTCACATAGGATCTGGGAATCTGCAATGTGGACACCCAGGATCCATATTAAGCCCAGGGATTATCCAGTGGAGCTAATTACTAGTTTGCTTAAGAGCAATATATTATAAATACTGCTACCCTCATGCCACTGAAGTCAGTAGCAAAACTCCTGATATCGTCGTGGCTCAGATTTTACCTGATAGGTGTAAAAATCATCCCTACTTCATGTGGGGACCTTTTATGAGATGGTAGTTCCTCAGGGCAGGATCTACCTTAAGAGTTCAGGCTG
Organism: Jacana jacana; assembly: GCA_013400555.1. NCBI lineage: Eukaryota > Metazoa > Chordata > Aves > Charadriiformes > Jacanidae > Jacana > Jacana jacana. The sequence continues at coordinate 9,810 of VZTM01036898.1, forward strand.
TGCCTGCCATCTCTGGGCATTAATAAGGCGCTTTCTAGGTAGCACAGAAGTATTTAAAGCCAACGTAAATAGAGTCATGGAGAATCCCCAGTGTGCCTGGAAATCCCGCTGAGGCATGAAACTGGCACAGCTGGATTCAGTACCTTTGTTCCTCTCATACCTCTGTACAGACGAGCACCAGGACTTCAGGTCGTACCACCTGGCCCCTACTTCTAGTGGTTTTACAGTCCCCAGTGTCACTGGGGCTGTTCCACATTATTTTCAAGGGGCAGGATCAGTGTTTTTCCACACAGAAGTAATTACTCACATAATTCCTTTTAAATATCTAGGTTCCTGAAGCCAGGCATTGCATTTACTTACAGGAATCCTTAGGATGCTGGGATCACTTTGTTGATCACTGCTTGACCTTTCTCAAGATTGCTTTCATGAACTTTAAAAAGAGAATTTGTTTGTGTAATCACCTCCCGAGGAAGTCTGCTCCAATATTTGTTTGTGGTTAATCTCAAGGGACTGTTTAGTTAATACAGTACTGGCCAAAAGAGTTATTTCACTGCCTTGTGTTTTTCTTTGGAAAAGGGGTTTGAAAGCCTAATCTGTGAGGTTAATATATATATACTTAAAAGAGCCTCAATCATTTCTTATATACGCTATTTTGGAGTTTAAATATGGCTTCATATTGGTTTTAAGAAAAAGCATGTGTTCATTGCTAAAAACACTTATTAAAAAACATTGAGGCACTTCTTTGTGGCACAAACTCCCCTCCAGCACATCTGCGAGTAGTCATGATATTAAAAGCCAAACAGGTATTTGCAGCTGTTGAATCATAGTCCAACATCTTCTGCAGAGGTATCCTGGCTCTAGTTTCAGCCCTGAGATGATACGTGGGGAGAGACTCTGCAAGTTTCCCACATCTTATACTGGCTTCTCTGCCTGGTTGGGGTTTTTTTTTTTTCCCTTCCTCTTTCACTTCCCATGTGTTCGAGGCCTAAAGGTAACTTCTTGGAGCCCATCTGTCCAATCCTGACTGTTCCATGCCCAAAGGAAGGTTTTGAAGCCCATCTGTCCAATTCTACCACACCCTAAAGAAATCCTGACACAAAATGGATAATGAGACAGTTTAGTAAACAGATTTAATAGATGTGGACATCAGCATTCAGCATTGCCTGAGCGGGATCTGAGGTTGACATCACGTGAGCCAAATCCCCAGGTCCTCCCTGTTGTGTAACTTCCCCATGCCCTGCTTTCAGCATTACAGTCTTTGTTCACAAGCCACCTCTATCAGTGGCCTGGGCCAAAAAAAAAGACCATCTGGAAAGCCTGAGTATTTTGTTCACTTAAACTGCTGGACAACAATGGTAAGTTCTACAAACAAATCTTGGACTTCGATGCTCTTCAGAGCACACGAAACCTTATCTGCAGGGAAAAAAGTTTATGAAACATCAACCAGAACCTAATTAATTTTATTAGAACAATAAATTACAGGGAAACTGGGATGAGAAAACACAGTGAAAGTTGGGAGATCAGAATTCTTGGGACACCTTTGTTTCTGGAGGTCTTGTCATCACAATCCAGCACATTACGATCAACAGGAGTATTGTGAGATGTGAGATGATTAGAAGTCTGTAAAGGGCTTCAAGAACTCTGTCAGAGCCCTCAGACAAACCAGAAGGAAAATTCTATGTATCTACACCCACAGGTATTTCTCTGGGTATTTTTAGCCGTTCAGTGCTTTTGGACCCAGGAAGACTTTCTGATTACTTCTTCTCCAGTAGTCCTAGCTCCCAGACAAGAAGCTTCTCTCTTTCACTTAAACTTTCAAAGTCTCTTCATTATGGTGATATTTGCAATAGCATTTTAGAAACATAATTTACTTCTGTCTCCTTGTGTTGCAATACTGCAAAGAAAATAGCTATTTTTCCAGCTTATAGAAGGAGAGTTTGAGGTTCAGAAAGTGATTTGCTAAATACCATTAGCACACCTGTATCAGAATAAGAAAGGAATTGTTGAGCTCAACATCTCAAAGGATTTTTTTGGTTCTTTGCTAGATGATTCCATTTATTTTAACTCATAAGTCAGCATTATAGCATGATGATATGTGCAGAAAGTGCCCTGTTCCACTGCTGAACAAAGCCCTCAGCTCCTGATAAGCTCCTGCAGAAAGTGCTGAAGTTTGTTTTGTACAAATTGATCCATTGGACTCATCCTGAACTCCGCTGAACTCGGCTGCTCTTTGCTGGCAGGTTATTTTTGCTTTTTATAGTAGAACTCACTAAGTAATTATCCAGATAGGATTTCTCTTTTTAGTCTCAACTTGTCACATTCTTTTTTTTGCATATCTCATGATGGCTGCTTGTCAGTCATGTCACTCATTCGAGGCAAGAAGCCTAAAGTCATCATTAGCTCATGGCTTGATTGTCTGAAAATGAAACCCCAGACGTTTCAGAGATCTTTTATCTTGCTTGTGGTAAGAGAGCTCTAATATGTTCATTCCCCTTCTTTTCAGTACTAGTAAGAACCCCCATATTGACTTCCCAAAGGGTAAATTGCTGTACTTTGTGAAGTGGCCATGTGTTAGTTATGATTGATGTTCAGCCTTATAACGACTACCAGGATACAAGTGAGTTTCACCAATTGCCTTTTCCAACTTCTCCAGTAGCTCTGTTTTGTGGGTTCTCTGTTCTTTAACTGTGAGCAGAGTCCTATCTTTCAGTCACAAAACATCTCCTCACAGCCATTCAACTCGTATGAAGGTGGAATCCCATGGATGTATTGAGAGCAATTTTTGTCGCTGATCACAAAGTGATTTGAAAAGTTCATTGCACCATCTGCATCCCCTTCACTTCATCTCTCAGCCTCTGTCTGTTTGGTCTTTAACCTTTCCAAGCCACTTGGTTTCTTTTAACTGGTCATATCATCTAGGGAAGGGATTCAGTTCACGTGTTTGAAACACCCACATTCAGGCATACTCTACTCTGTCATCCCTCATTGGCCAGTCCAGCCTAAACCAGGACACTGCCCAGATGTTTTGCAAACTGTCATATATTGTGACCAGAAAGTCCAAGGAGGTTTAATTCGTGGTCAGTGCACAGCTGGATAGTCACCTAATGTTGGTTCTCCTTCACAAACTGGTCCTTCAGCTGTCCAGACTGCACTCTGCAAAGAAGCCTGTAAAAGCGACCTGCAAACAAGGAGAAATCACATGGGTTGCTGGAAGAAGATGCATTCAAGGAAATCCTGGTTATTTTCTGGTGCTGCCAAATAAACAGAAGAGATGAGAGACAGATGGCTGTGGAGTAGGAACCAGCAACTAGAAGTCTGAGATGAAAGTCCAAGGAATTAGAAGTGAGGCACATCAGACAGGATTCAGCTGCCTGAAGACAGATGTCTAATGCTGCACCTCCAAATCCACTATGTCAATTTGGCAGATACAAGACAGAGATCAATGACAGAACAATTGCTTTTTAAGGAGAAGCTGGAGGCCAGGTGGGACAATTGAGAGTGCCCAAAGTCATACAAAATGCTTATAGTTAAGCAAATAAACTATGTAGGTTCAGGACTAGGACTCAGTGTACGACTAGGGAAGTCATCATCCCACTGTATTCGGCACTGGTGAGGACCCACCTCAAGTGCTGTGTCCAGTTTTGGGCCCCTTACTACCAGAAGGACACTGAGGTGCTGGAGCAGGTCCAGAGAAGGGCAATAAAGCTGGTGAGGGGTCTGGACAACAAATCTTGTGAAGAGCAGCTGAGGGATCTGGGGGTGATCAGCCTGGAGAAAAGGAGGCTGAGGGGAGATCTTGCTCTCTACAACTCCCTGAAAGGAGGGTGTAGCTAGGTGGGGGTCAGTCTCTTCTCCCAGGGAACAGGCAGTAGGACAGAGGAAATGGTGTCAAGTTGTGCCAGGGGACATTCAGATTGGATATCGGAGACAATTTTTTCACTGAAAGTGTTATTAAGCATTGGAACAGGCTGTTCAGGGAAGTGGTGGAGTCACCATCCTTGGTGGTATTTAAAAGATGGGTAGACATAGTGCTTAGAGATATGGTTTAGTGATGGGTTTTGTCAGTGTTAGGTTGATGGCTGGACTTGATGATCTGAAAAGTCCCTCCAACCTAGACAATACCATGTTTCTATGTTTTCTGGGGAAATTTGTACACCTATTTTCAGGTTGCTTAACACAGTTGTTTCTATGTTCTCTGGCTGTCTGAGCTAAAAAAATTGAGTCAATACAACATAGACTCTAAAGGCTGATGGTTGGACTCAATGATGCCAAGGGTTTCTTCCAACATGAATTATTCTATGATTCTATGACAATTTGCTCTAGATACCTGTACTCTCGGTAGAGTCCAAGAAATTTTAGAGTCAGGAAACAGAGCTGCTATCAGAGATGGTCACAGCAAGATACTTAGCAAAGCCTGTTTGCCAATGGAAGGGAGGGAATCTTATCTCAGACATTTCCTTGCTCTTATACACAACAGCTGTGGCAGAGTGTTGTGTTGTAAAGAAAGGAAAGGCTGGAAGGGAGTAAACACCCACTATTCTAGCAGAGAACTGAATGGGTTTTGCTATGGAAAAAGAAAGAAGCACAGCAAAAAACTGTCAGGAAGAACATCTGGAATAAAACTGAAATATGAAAACAATGGAAAAGACTTTTGAAACTCAACAGCAAACTAGATCCAGGCTGAGGTCCAGAATAAGTGAAAATCTGGGTAGAAAAAACATGCCTCTCTCTGTTCTCCCTTTTTTGGTTTTCTTGTTTTGTATAGTAGGGTTTTAATACTCTCCAGAGGTTAGACCTGGTGAAGGATTATGAATCAGCTGATCCATTAAACTAGCATATCTCTCTTGCAATCCAGGCAGCTGGACCTCACACTTCTTCAGGAAAATATGTAATCAGTGGTGACTTTATTACCAGCATAGGATGTTTCTTATACAGAGGATTATCATCTATAGAGTGGGTTTTTTACTGTGTAGTGCATGCATTGTAGGTGGCAGCACATCCTGGAAGAACATCAGCTTTAGATACCCTTTGTAGAAGGTGAAACACCCGCAGTGAGGCTATTTGATGTGACATCTATCATCTATTTGAAGGCACAAACTGAATGTGCAGTGCCTACACAGAAAGCCCAGCTCATTGGAAATTGCACAGTTGCTGCCTACACACCAAGAGATTGACCTGTGTCTGCTATGAGGAAATACCTGGGACATCCAGATTGGACCTACCACTGCTTATGGGCACTGTTCAGGCTGACAGATATGTGTCACGTCTGGCCAGATAAGCAAACCCTACAAATTTCACATAAACTTTAGAATTAGAAGAAGATGCGCTCAAGGAAGCCCTGCTTATTTTCTGAGTATGATGTCTTTAGTCCCTCCTGACCTTTTCTGCAAATCTCACCAAACATTTCTGCCAGCTTCTGGTTTCAGTTACCTTTTGTCTGGTTCTCTGCCAGCGGTGCCTTATTGTCCCACCTTATGATGTACCAGGTTACTCGTGAAATTGGTAAGCCTTCCAGTTGTAGTAGGAGTATGAAGTGGGATCCATTTCTCCGTGTCTCGTGGCAGATGGGTAATTTAACTGATGGGATCTCATACAGGACACGTTCACCACAATAAAGTGGAGCAAGTGACCTGAAGTTTTCACATCAAAAGTTCAAAGACAGACACTTAGAGCCCAGATCGTTCACAGGTGCTGCAGAATGATTCCAGTGTTTATGGCACAAAACTACTTGTTACAGGATCTGTGGTTTCATAAGCCACTTACTACATAAAGTGATGAAACATATCCAGCCCCAGTGACTTGAGTACATTAAGTATTTTGGATTTCCCTACAACTAAGCTGTGGTAGCTGCTGTTTCCATATCTTCATTTTGTCATCCAGAGGGACCTGAACAGGGTGAAGAGGTGGGCCTAGGTGAATCTCATGAGGTTCAACAAGAGCAAATGCAGGGCTCTGCACCTGGACTGGAACAATCCTCACTTCCAATACAGACCAGGGGATGAGGTGTTAGAAAGCAGCCCTGAGGAAAGGGACTTGAGGATGCTGATGGATGAGAAACTGGCCATGAGCAGGCAGTGAGCACTTACATCCCAGGAGGCCAATCACATCCTGGGCTGCATCAAAAGGTGCGTTGCCAACAGATCCAGAGAGGTGATTCTGCCACTTTGCTCTGGTGAGACCTCACCTGGAGTACTGTGTGCAGGTCTGGAGCCCTCAATAGAGGAAGGACATGGACCTGATGGAGCAGGTCCAGAGGAGGGCCACAAAAATGCTCTGGGGGTTGGAGCACCTTTGCTATGAGGACGGGGTGAGGGAGCTGGGGTTGTTCAGCCTGGAGAAGAGGAGGCTCTGGGGAGACCTAAGAGCAGCCTTCCAGTCCCTGAAGGGGCTACAGGAAGGCTGGGGAGGGTCTGTTTAAAAAGGCCTGCAGGTACAGGACAAGGGGCAATGGCTTCAAGCTGGAGAAGAGCAGAATTAGATTGGATATTAGGAACAAGTTCTTGACTCTGAGGGTGGTGAACCACTGGAACAGGTTGCCCAGGGAGGTGGTTGAGGCCCCTTCCCTGGAGATAATCAAGGTGAGGCTCGACGTGGCCCTGGGCAACCTGGTCTATTTGGGGGTGTCCCTGCTGACTGCGGGGAGGTCGGACTAAATGACCCTAGAGGTCCCTTCTGGCCTGGACCATTCTATGATTCTATGATTCTGTGATTTTCATGAGTCTAAATACAGTAGGGCTGTATTTAGAGTAAGCCAAATGCAGATCTCGGACCTTACTCGTCTGTTCTCTTTGTTCTCCTTTCTTCTCCATCCATTCACAAAGCATTACTTTTCAAGAACTGTCATCTTGTATTTTGAACATTCTTCACTTTCTTTCCTAACACTTCCATGTTATTCCTGACTTTGCTGGCCCATCTCCTTACCTCTTTTTCGCCTGTTTGTGTCAGCTATCTGCTTACTTTCAGTACCTTCACACTTTGGGCCGTTGATAAAATGTCGCATAACACAGGGCTTGCAAGACCAGACCTGTTTGAGTGAACGCCCCCTTACAGCCAGCCTGTAAATGAACGTGTGCCGTGTTCGTGTTGTACCAGACAGTCAGTTAATCAGAAAGTTTTGTGCCACTAAGCTTTGGAGAAGCCAATTATATTATATCAAAGCTATTATCTTTATCAACCAAACCTGTAATCTCATTAGAAGATGATAACAAGGAAGTTTCACAGGACCCTTTTTCTATAAAACCAGGTTGATTGGCATTAATTATATCATCCACCTTTAATGATTTATTAATTGTGTTCAGAGTTGGACATTCCATTTTTATTTATTTTTCCCCTAGAATCAGTGTTAAGTTGACAGGCCTGTAATTACCTGGGGCTCTTACTTTTATCTTTGTTTGAAATATTGGCACAATATTAGCTTTCTTCAAGTGCTCTGAGACATCGTGAGTGATCCCAAACTTACTGAGAAGTTCCCCTCAGTAGTCCAATGAGCTTATGGACCAACTCCTCTGTAGCACTAACATTCAAGTTACTGAAATGCATTCATTTAAAACCACAGAACTATTAATGGAAAGAAGCAAGTATTAAGATTATTTTTGTTCTAGATATATTGAAAATAAATCTAATTTTTCTGCATCTGGATATCTCCTGTGTTCTTTTGCGTGATATACTATTTACAGTTCCAGCCACTGAAGCCTTTCTGTGAACATTATCTTACCAGTTTTTCATTTCTCATCTAAGGATTGAATAGATGAGCTATTATGAACAGCTTTATTATAATTTCTTTGTTTCTCACTCTGATTATATTCTCGTTTTGTGTGTTGTTGTTTTTTTTCCTTTAACAAGTGTAACAGTCCTTAACCTATTGTCATGCTTTTTAGGATTAAAAATCACAAATTTTAGGCAACCGTGGATGTAATTCTTTCAAAGGAGTGATAAGTTCCAGTCCTAGTTTTTAGAATTCACATTTCCAAGCACTTATTTGTGATTGCAAAGCCTGGAAGCCTACATAAAAATGGTTTTAAAATCAAGCTGAGAATTGGCTATATCATACAGCTATTTCTAACTTAATTAGAAGAAATAGTAAATGCTTTTTAACCAGCAGTAAAATAATAACACCAATGACAACAGCAACAGTAATTCATAATGATAATTAATAATAATCCCCCACTTTTAGGGGACATCATCAAGATTAGGAAATGGTAATTGTGAATAATATTATAAGATCAATATGAAGGTCTCCAAACATTTTTGTTGAGTCTTTCTTTGGTCTTTGGTGTAGCTAATAACTTTATCCCAGGGGGCAAAGTTGACCTGAGGATTGGGAAAGGTATGTTCAGGCTGAGTATTTTAAATCACAACCTGCTGTGAGGGTGAAGCAGGAAAACAATCACTCTGCATACAAAAATAGACACAAATGTCTACATAACTCTTCTGCTGCTCTAGGTTGGATATTTATTTAACCTAGTGCATCAGTGATGAAAGCACTTGTCACTAGATTGGCTTTCTGAAAGTAGTATTTGGTTACAGCCCCATTCCTGGTTTTCTTTTGTTCAGACACAGTTATGGAAGTTGAAGCAGGAAAGTCAAAGATGGTTTGGATGGACAATGGACACTGTAAGACTGAATCCCCTCCGTGTCCCCAGAGAAGAAAAGAGCTCACTGGTGTGAGATATATATTAGATGGGGAGCACTTGTTTGTCTTTTGCCCATTTAAAAGCTGTACAGAGAATTCAAATATCCCCAGATATCAGTCAGACACTGGTGGGGAACAATGAATTTATTTATTGGTTTCACTTAATTAAAAAGTGCTCTTAAGGAGGAATGTTTCTTTAGGATACAAAACCAGCTCTCTTTTCCAAACTAGTAATTTTTAAATATTAAAAGAACATGACAGGCTAGCTAATTTTGTACAGATATGTATATATTTTTTAGTTCTACATCTGCTGCATTTTTCTGTTGCATAATTGATTTAATCTCTAATTTTAAAGGAACGCTGAACTCTTTTACTGGACTCCGGATACATTTCTCCAGGGCAAAAACTGTCCTACTTTTTCCTCCTCAGTATCTGTTTAGTGCTGGGCCATTTTGTTCTGAAAGTGTAAACTACCCTTGGTGAAATAAATGAAGTCACAGTTGGAATACAGTTTACTGTACAGACTTATCACCACAAGATAAGAACAACATCACAAACACCAAAAGTTCTTGGGCATTTTCTTTACCCCTGCTTCTCTCCCTGGTCTTTTCCACTGGTTTGAAAGACCATCTTACCCATCCTGGCTGCAGAACTCATGATTATCTGGGAACTGGTGAAACTGTGAAGGAGAAGAAAGGCAAAAATGAGCTGAGGAGGGAAATGCTATTTAAGGCATTGAGACCTTTAAAATTTGGACTCACCCACCCCAGTTCACCTCAACTCCAGCATTTCAAAAGCCATTGATGCCTCTGTGGTTGGTTACTGCTGTTTTGTCTTTATTGCAGGTTCTTTTCAACATCCGCTAGAAAGGGATTTAAAGCTGCTGGTCCTTCTTCGGACATCTGAAGGGATTTATTGTGATCGCCTGGAGGAGATAAATGGCCACCCAGGGAGTATTGGTATGAAACATGAGTTCACCTTTTCACAGGAAAACAATCTTAGGCAATAGCCAAATCTACTGCTGTTAAGCCTGTTACTATGTCATGCAGGAAAACATCTGAGGTACACACGGTTTTTGAGCCAAATTGTTAAACTTTCACCAGGTCAGATCCTGCAATTTCTCTGAGGATTTGGTTTAGCCAAAATTTGGTGGCTAAGACCAACCAGGTGTCAAATCCTGAGGTCTTTATATGAGAAGCTGGAGAGGTCTTAGAAGGACTTAGACACGTCCAAGGGTCTGTTCTTGGTTCTAGATCTGAGATTTGTGAAAGGTAGTCATCAAAGTTGAAGGTATTAAAGCTAAGATTACCTTGTTGACTGGAGGGAAATACCCACTGCCAGAAGGTATTTGGTCTCAGCTATCGTTTGTCTCTCTTAGGCTGAAACAAATTGCCCTCAAATGTCCAGGCTAGGATGATGTGCTTAAACCCATACCCTATTTTTAAATGCCTAACTTGAGCGAGATGGATTACATCCAAGAACTATGGGATGGATCCAAATGCATGCATTTAAGTATTTCCAAACATTTGGAGTCATGGAAAGGATGACAAAAGAAGGTTCGCGTTAACTTCTCCTCATGTAATTATCTCCTCATATATAATAATATAATCTCCTTCATATAATGAAATAAGTTAACTTTTCTGTTTCCCATATTTTAAAACGTGTTTTTAAACAATGCTTGAGCATTGAAAGCCTTTGCTCTTTGCTGAACTTTTATAAAGGCAGCAGAAATGCCAACTGCTGTCGAGAGCAATTGTCTCAGTCAAGGTTTGAGGAATGTTGAAAAAAATCAGAAAAAAATGTTGCATGAAAACAAGCAAACAAAGAAAAAAACCACCAAAACCCAATTTGTTTCTGATAGTGACATTGAGAAATTATTGCACACATTGATCAATTGCAAACTTCTAGCAAGTAACTAAGTAGACCATTTGGCAGGTGAGACAGACACCGAATTGATTCTGGATTTTGGTGAGGTTTTTCAGTCTAAATCACTTAGGAGTTGAAGTATAACAGGAGCTAACAATTTGACTTCCTATGATTTTAGGGCCTAGAAAAGAAGGTAGGGGTTTTGCTGTGGTTTAGCACACTATCAAGGATCAAATGAGATTTCACAACTGTCCATGTTATCCCCTTAAACCACAGCAAATGCAAGATCATAGAAGTTATTTTGAATGCCTGCCTCGGTGGGATAATCAGGGTTGTATTGAATGTATGTGAATCTTTCACATATCAGAAATATAAATAATAGCCGAGTAATTTTTTTATCTTTCATTTCTGCATTTTTTACTTATTTTGTTTATTTAAGTAGACTTTTTTAAATTTTTTTTTTAAGGTAGATATCTTTGCCTACAGCTCCAGTTTGAGTTAACAAGACTTCTATGGTACAATCCCCTTTCTTGCCTTTATATGTGATGGTCATTTTACCTTATTGATGGTTTATTTCTAGTTTAATTTGTAAAGGCTATGTGTTATTCTGAAAATTTTCATAAAATGTAAAACCAGGTTTTGATAAGGATGAAGATTCCCATGACTTTCTTTCCCCTAACTTTTGCTCTCATTCTGTTTTTTCCAGGGGTTTATGGAAAGGTGCAAATTTATAGCGCTTATCCTAAGATATCTTGGACACATCTGGGGACTAATGTCGCTCCTGGCAATGAAAGGTGGTATTTTGTCCAAATATGCCTCCAAATATTGTTTGGGTTCCTGTTCCTATGGCTCGTATTAATGTTCCTGTGACTTGTATTATTATTTTCCTTTGTGATAGGCTCCACTTAAAATATGGCTAGGCAGAAGAAGAAGTTACATCTTGCAAGAAAATTACACATTTTTTTAGATTCATTTTAAGCCTAAAGAAGAATGAAGCTAAGATTTTCTTCTTTCCTTCTGTCCTTCCTTCCTTGCTTCTGTTCTTCTTCCTTCTTTCTCTTCCTCCATCTCTCCCTCTGCCTTTGTCTTTCATTTTAGAAGGAAGAAATACACCCAAATGTAGCTGATACCTTGGTGATTAGGATGTTCATTTTGGTTTCAAGACCTACATTAAAATCTCATGTCTGAATTAAGCAAAATTGGGATATGAACCATATTTTTCAACATTTTAGTTCACTCATTTTTGAAGTGGTTTCTGGAGTACAGCCTGTCTAGCCTGAAGAGTAAAGTTTCTGTCTGGGGTGTGAGCCTTTCAAGGCTTTTTCACTTAACCTTGACAAAAATGCTTTGAAATGCCACCTTCTCTCTGCCCTGTTGTTGCCAATCCATAAGTTTTTACATTCCCTGTAGCTGACTCGTCTTATTCATCACTTACCCATGAATTTAGTCTGAAGGCTTAGCCAGAACTGTCCAGGTTAAGTGGAGATGGCACAGATGCTTGTTAAGCAAATAGGTGTCTGTGGCCTGAAGTTCAGACTGTTCACCTGAACTAGGGAATCTGTCTCCTCTGGTATTATACTGACCATTAGTTGCCATGGGGTGGGCACCAACTGGCTGTCTCTGGAGCTCTAGTTCTTGACTCTGACTTGCAGGAAATTTTCCTTGCCTTTTGCTATAATTCTTCCAAGTGCTTTGTTTTTAACCAAATACATTCAAAGAAAAAAATGTCTGTTGGTCAGGCCAGCCTTCCAATATCTGAAGGGAGCCTACAGGAGAGCTGGAGAGGGACTCTTTGTCAGGAAGTGGAGTGACATGACAAGGGGTAACGGCTTTAAATTAGAAGAGCAGAGATTTAGATTAGATACCAGAAAGAAATTCTTTCCTGTGGGGGTGGTGAGACACTGGCCCAGGTTGCCCACAGAAGTTGTGGATGCCTCATCCTTGGAGAGGTTAAAGGCCAGGTTGGATGGGGCTTTGAGCAACCTGGTCTGGTTGGAGGTGTCCCTGCCCAGGGCAGGGGAGTTGGAACTGGATGTTCTTTATGGTCCCTTCCAACTCTAACCATCCTATGATTCTATGACTAACAAAAACTCTCTAAAAGAGTTCCCATCTGGGTAGAGGTGAAAAAACAGCATTTAGGGAAGGAATAATTTAGAAATTCACTGTAGAACTGTGCAGTGGAAACATAAAGACCTCACAAGTAGGATTTGTGTGTTGATAGCTCTCACACAGTTGAGAATCTACTGTAGATTAATTATTTAGGATTGCTGTATAGTCTGTGGAGAGACAGATACTTTCAGATGCTGATTCAAACCATACACTGTTAGAATCATCCTCTGGAAATTCTTCCCTTTCCCTGATTAGGATGAGTTCAGAGTAAGCAGCACTGAATGAAGCATGCCAGTAAAATACTTGGATGAAATGGATCCAGACTATTATTGGTCTGCTGCCCAGATGTCTTATATAAAATATCATGAGGTGCTAAGATACAAGTGTTTGGAGTTCATTCATCCATGTTAAATATGGCACAAATAGCTGTTTCCATTGTTAAGAAAAAGAAAAAAAATATCAAAAATATTTATCATGAAAGCTTTACTAATAGCCAGGTAAGAGTTAATGTAGTTAGATACAGGAAAGTGCTAGAATATGAAAGCTGAAGGAAGTGGCTTTTTTACTGACTGAGAGAAGCTGCTGTATGTATTTCCCAGCATGAATCAGCACATGAATTAGGGAAGGATTTATGTTTTCAAAAAGAATGAGAATTAAAAAGAAGTACTTACTTATTTAGCTTTTCAGTGCAAGTATTTCTGTAGATTAGTATCTTACAAATTCGTAGACTTTTTTACTGAGTGATCTCAAGTGCTGAGAACTGGAAGTACTCATCTTGAGCCTACTCATCTTTGAAAAAAAAAACCTGTGAGACGCAACACTAGGAAAACTTGGCACCACAGCTTGTTAGTTACATCCCCTTAGGATTTTCTCCTTTTTTTCTGTACTTCCTTCACTCTTGGGTGCACGATGAGGCACTCTCTGAATTCATTCAGAGGTCTATTTTCTCAACAATTACCTGAGGAGTGTTTATCAAATATATATAGACACTGATCATTATTCATTTTGCTGTCACTAAATGCTTCTGTTGTCTCTATGTGAAACTAAAAAAACATTGAACTACAAACATCACTTTGAATGCAAAGGGGGATTTTCAGTTTAAGATTAAAACAGAGAAAGGTAGGTATCTGTGTGGAATCTTGCAGAACGTGATTAAGCTCCCATTCAAGCCAGTGGAATTGTAGATGCTGGAGCCTAGAGGGCTATTCAGGTGCCAATGTCAGGATTCGGGTAAATAAACATAGGGTTTGGTTTCATCTGAGATACCTTTGTTTCATCTAAGATGCCTTTGCATCCCTTCCATGGCTTCCAATTGTGTTTCCAGGAACACTCCATGAACAGGTCCTATCATATCTACCAGCTGCTGCTTGAGGTACCCTGGGACATCTCAGATAGCAACAAATGTCCTTGTTTAGGCAGCCAAATCCTGTTTCACAAGCCCAATTCAGAGAGACCTGAATTGTCTTTGATGCACTACTGACAGTACTGATCAGCTGTAGGGGATCAACTACACAGGAACACCTACATTCTGCTGCCTAAGTCCAAAGTTGGCTCTCAGCTTTGGAAGATATTCCTGTCATCAAAAATGGTCTGACACATCTTTGGAAGGCAACTTACTTTAGCCCTGTAATTCTGCACTGGAATTACACACCTTGTTAATCAATGGTATGTGGTGTTTCAGGTTGAAATTCCTCCTACACATTTTAGATCTGTTTTTGCAGAAAGCCCTGAAGGTGATTTTCCTAGAGCATAGCCTGTGGATCCTCTCTGATATCTGCCTAGGCAAAACTGTTCAGTTTTTGGGAAATTGGTGAGCATAACTCTCATAAATGTAATGGCATTAACTTCGTATCTCGGTGTTACAGGATTTCTGTGGAAGACAAAGTGGATTGGAACCATGGGGGAGATATTGTGATCAGCTCTTCCTCCTACGAAGCCCACCAGGCTGAAGTAGTTACTCTTAAAGAAGTCAACGGTCGTAGTATAAGAATTCACGAACGCCTTCTGCACAGGCATATTGGTAAGAAATACGTCTTTCCATTGGCGAGAGTTTTCTTCTGAAGTTATTGGCTTTCCACTTCAGGCCTCACCAAGATCAATTCTACCTTACTGAGGTTATCTACAGATCTTTTTCCATATGCTTTTTTTCTTACTGGTTTAATCTTGAAAATGGGATGCTCAAATTTGCACAGGATAGCTGATACTCAAGTGAATTTCTGGGAATAGAATGAATTCTTCTTGAGATTGAACTGCTTGAGAGAGTCCAGGGCAGGGCTACAAAGTTGATGAAGGGAGTGGAGCATCTCCCATATGAGGAAAGACTGAGGGAGCTGGGTCTCTTTAGCCTGGAGAAGAGGAGACTGAAGGGTGACGTTATTAACGTTTATAAATATGTAAAGGGTGAGTGTCAGGAGGATGGAGCCAGGCTCTTCTCAGTGACATCCGATGATAGGACAAGGGTCAATGGGTGCAAGCTGGAAGAGAGGACGTTCCACTGAAATATGAGGAAAAACGTCTTCACGGTGAGGGTGAGGGAACACTGGAAGGTGCTGCCCAGGGAGGTTGTGGAGTCTCCTTCTCTGGAGATATTCAAAACTCGCCTGGAGGTGTTCCTGTGTGACCTGCTCTAGGTGTTCCTGCTCTGGCAGGGGGATTGGACTAGATGACCTTTCAAGGTCCCTTCCCATCCCTGATATTCTGTGATTTTGTGAATTTGGTGCTGGATACTTTTGGAAAACTTTCTAGTGTTTCACCTTTAAGTAGAACCGATTAAAAGAGAGAAAAAACTAAATGCAGTTTATTTTTTTTTGGCCATTTACACAATTTCTGTGGTGCACTGAAAACTGAAAAATGTAAAAAAAAAATAAATAATCCTTTATTTTCAAATTGCAAATGATTAGACTCATGGAATTTCAAGTGCAAAATTTTATCAACTCCGTGGCACGGAACTGGTGCATTTATTACACTTTTTACACATTTGTTACACATTGCATGTGAGTAAACTTAAAACATGTATACAGCTCTATTTCCTGTGCAGATTACACGGGATCTGTGTTTAACTGAAAAAAAAAGAGATGCTCTTCTGGTGATCCATTTCTTTTTATTTCAGCCCATAAAGTAAATTTATTATCATCTATTTAACAAACAGAAAAGTCTTGTTATTAACCAGGTCACATTCTGGAGCTCTAAACCCAGGGTTTTTTCTTGTGGAAGGCAATACTCTTTTTTTTTGTTTGTTTTAAATTTAGTCTTTATTCAAGGTAATAAGCACAGAAGTTCATATGATGGATAAAAAGGTTCAGAGACATGGTTGTACCCGTGCTAGTAAAGAAAGCTTCACTTGGAACTGAGCCCTGTCCTGCAATTATCCATACAGTTAATTGATAGTAGTCCTCATCACATAGCTTTCTATGACAATTGCATCTTCTGTTTTGTTTTAAATGCAGTTTAAATTCTAGCATGTATAGACTTAATTTCCTGTAGTTTATGGCTGGAGATTGGTTCTTAACCTACTTTTTTAGCTAATGTATATGTAATAAATATATCCTGAAATTACAGAGACGTTGAGTACTGCAGCAGTTGTTAGATATAGTTAATAAAAAGAGGACTGATGGGAGAAGTAAGATTGCTGGGATTCACCTTGGCAAATGTAGATACCTACAGTAAATATTCACACATGAGCTAGTCACGCTCAGCTCCCTTGATAATCAAAGCAGAAAAATACATACTGCTCACTTGTATTTCATCTCCCCCTAAAGCAGATGTATGAAATGGAATAAAAATTGCACTTGAGAATTGCCTCTTGCTCTCCATTGGACATAAAACCAGTTTGGATAACTATATCACATCTGTAGGTATTTAAAAGTCAGCTGAGATGAACTCCAAGATAGACACCTGCATAAACCCTCTCAAAAGTACCTTTCAGAAAAACGTCTTTTTAGGAAGCAATCAAGAATGTATCAAACTGAATTTTAGCATGGTCATCAGTCTGATGCTAATGAGAATTTGTGGAGATCAAAAGAAGCTGCATCAAAAGAAGCGTGACCAGCAGGTCACGGGAGGTGATTCTACCCCTCTACTTTGCACTCATGAGACCCCACCTTAGGTACCCAGAAGTACTGTGTCCAGCTCTGAAGTCCTCAACATAGAACAGACATGGACCTGTTGGAATGGGTCCAGTGGAGGGCCACAAAGATGCTCAGAGGGCTGGAGCACCTCTCCTATGAAGATGGGCTGAGAGACCTGGTCTTGTTCAGCCTGGAGAAGAGAAGGATCCAGGGAAACCTTATAGCAGCCTTCCAGTATCTGAAGGGAGCTACAGGAGACCTGGAGAGGGAATCTTTGTCAGGGAGCGTAGTGACAGGACAAGGGGTAACGGCTTTAAATTGGAAGAGCAGAGATTTAGGTTAGATACTAGTAAAAAAATTCTTTCCTGTGAGGGTGTTGAGGCAGTGGAACAGGTTGCCCAGAGAAGCTGTGGCTGCCCCATCCCTGGAGGGGTTCAAGGCCAGGCTGGATGGGGCTTTGGGCAACCTGGTCTGGTGGGAGATGTCCCTACCCAGGGCAGAGGGGCTGGAATTCAGTGATCTTTAAGGTCCCTTCCACCACAAACCGTTCTATGATTCTATGATCCTATGAGATCAGCTCTGCAGTGTACTGAAGAATAATCCCAGCACATACACCTTAGAAAAAATGAAGTGTGGATCTCTTTATTGATTTGGCATCTGCACACCTCAGGGAAAAGGTTTAGCACCTTCTTTTTCTAAAAATGAAATATGTTGGTAAAATGTAAGTGCGTGGTGAATATTTGATGGGCAGGTGGCCTTTCTGGTTTTGTGTTGATGCGTGTAGATTGTGCTGGGGGAAAAACACACCTGAATGTCAGTGCCAATTTTGCAGAGAAGCTGTTCATAAACTGTCAGGCTTGATGTCCCTCAAAGCACTGATTTATAGGTATGATAGACACTTATCACATTTTCTCTCTTGAAACTCCCCAGGGCATTCCCATGACACAGAAGATGGTAGACACATCCCTTTGGCTGCAGAAGTCGGACTCCTAACACGCAACGTACAGATCAAGTCTGATGTGGCTTGTGCTGGGAGGATGCTGGTGGGACGTTTTACAGACTCCAGTGGGACAGGGTTTGAAGGTAGTTGAGAATCATCTACCCTCATTGACCAGACCAGCTCTGCCCAAGAAAGGACTGTCTAGCATCAGATGTATTCATTCACGTGTACTGCCTAATTCTAAGCAAACTGACCCTGCAGCATGTATTAAACATGAGCACTAGTAATACTTCATAAACAATATTAGGAGGGGCTGTTATGTGGTTAATTGGTTTTTACTATACTTTCATATATATTTAGGAACACATACCTGTCACTGGCAGCACCCTGACAAATACTGGCTGCTATTTTGTGCCTGAATACTGTTTAGATGGGTGTCATTCTTACCAATTTTTAGGTAATTTTTTGTAAGCTTTTATTTCACTGTAGTTATCTCATTGCAGGTGTCCTTCAGCTCTTAAACGTTGAGTTCTTGAACTTTGGGCCTTCTCAGCTTTCCGCCATTGAATTCAGGAATATATCCCAAAGGTCCTCAGTGGTGTCATCCAGCATTAATGGTAGCTGTGGAGTTGGCATTAAAGTGGTGATGAGCAGCTGGATTTTGTTGCATGACAACATAGTGTTCAACACAGTTGGACCTGGCATCGATTTGGAAGGCCAAAACCATTCTCTCATCAGAAATCTTGTTATTCTGAGCAGGCAGCCAGAAGGGTTATTAAACTGGATTGCTGGCATCAAGGTGAACCTTGTCATTGGTGTCTCCCTCTGTGGCAACGCTGTGGCAGGATCTGAGCGAATTGGTTTCCATATCAGGGGCCAAGAGTGTTTGTTAGATGGAGAGCATTGCAGTGAAAACGTGGCCCACTCAAGTCTCCATGGTATCCATCTATACTGGGGAGATGGATTTCAGACCTGCACTAGAATCACAGGTTTTCTATCCTATAAGAATTATGACTATGGTGTTGTGTTCCACCTTGGAAGCAGTGTCATCGTGGACAATGTGGTGCTGGTGGACAACACTGTGGGTCTCATGCCAGTAGTGCATTGTCTTTATGCCAAGCAATGCCTCATGGGGGAAAGATTCATAGAACTTAGTAACTCTGTCATTGTCACAACAAGCTCAGCTTTTGACTGCATCAGAGACAAGATCAAGCCTCTCTCTGCTAATCTAACAGCCAAGGATCGACCACCATATTACCCTCAACAAGGCCGTGTTGGGATTTTATGGCCTACATTTACCACTTTTCCCAGCCAGAGACCAGACGACACATGGCATGAAGCTAGGCATTGTCCAAAAGTCCCAGGACTGATGAAACTGAAAGGTTGGTTTTCCCTGTCCACTGGTCAGACTATTCTGTCACAGCTTTTCTTTGCTAGTTATATTATTCCAATTGAAGTCGCAGCCTTCCACACCCACAAACAGATGCGGTGAGGAAATCTGAGCCTCAGTGAAATTAATAACAGAATCTTCTTAAGTTTGATACAGTTCAATTCAAAAATATATTATTTGGTATTTTTCACTTCCTGAATCCATTGCAGTTAATTATGTCATGTGCAAATGTATATATTTTACCTCAAACATGCCTGCCTTCTGTGCAATTTTTCCACTTCATTCATTTCTCTGATCTACAGTTACTTCTGGCTAAATAAAGATACCAAGTTTGGGAATTGAATAGCACACTTTATATAGAAATTGCGTAGAACATAATGACTACAGCTGTACAGAAACAGTTATGGCTTTTATTGTTATAAGAGATTGTACAAGAGGGATAAAAGTCAGTTATATATCCCGCCTCTTTGGTTCAAATCAATTTTACAGTCCACGGAGTTATATTTGCATATAGCAGTACCTAGATAGCTGGTTGCTGTGATGAGATCTAAATACCTCCCAGGTTTTATGTTTTTATCCCCCCACTGCTACCTGCTTTTGTAAGAAAAGGCACTATCCTCCTTTTATTGAAGAATAAGGGAGACTGAGAAAGACAAATAGACTTGCCCAGGGTCTCACAAAAAAATTGTGGCAAAGCATAGATTTTATAGGTGCACAAGAGCTCAGTGCCAGAGCCCAGTATGTGTCACCAGACCCAGTTTGTCTTCTATTAACATCTGACAAGTGGATAAACCACCCAAAGAAGGTTGTCATTAAACTGGTTCTTAATCACTCTCTTTTGTTTCTTTCTCACTATTTCATTTGGTTTCATTTCCTATTGGCATGACTTGGTTCGTGTAAACTTGGATCAACTTAAAAATATTCTAAAACCAATTGAAGACCTATGATCAATACAATTAGTCTGATTTAAAAGTTATTTGTGTGTATATATATATATATGTGAGCAATTTAACATGGAATATGTCACAGAACAGAGCCTTTTCCTCTCTGGTTCTGGCACTCCTCTAACCACTTTTCCTCTCTTGATTTTCTCTTCATCCTGGCAGAAGTCACCTTTACTGGTTTTACAAAGAGCTGCTACAGTGAGGACGGGGATGTCTGCATCATGTCAAATGCTGACCCTTCAGGCATCATGCCTCTTATCACAGCAGAGAGATCAAGGATGCTACATGTCAATGAGAAGGACATGTTCTACTTCAACCCAACAAGGTAACATGCTTTATTTTGAACTAGGTTTTTTTCAATGGTTTTTAAAAACAACAGCAAAAAAAAAGTTACCTATGATTTTGGGACTATCTTCACCTCTGTTTGTATCAGCTGTCTTTTTGCATTGTCTTAACAAAGAGTTTAAGCAATTGGTTTAGACTGGATGCCAAGCTGCAGAGCAATCCCATGCTTTGTCTCTGTCTCTGCTGTTGTACTGCTCCTGTCTGGCAAAAATGAACAAGCTCAGACATCAAACACAAACATAAAAAACCCAAACCCAGAAAAAAAAAAAAAAAGAGAAAAATCCATTGTTTTAGGGCATTTTTATTTTTTCAATTTTGGTTCAGATTCCATCAAGTTGCATCTCCAGACCAATCCTCTTGGATTTCCCCTTTTACTGACATTTGTATAGCAAAACAAGCTTCACATATCCCATTTCTTAAAACTCCATCCTGAGCATCTCTGATTTCTCAGCCTCAGGCTTCAGAAAATGTCAGCACCTCCAGCAAAAACCCTGAGACAGGGAATGTCCTTTTGGACAGGGAAGCGGAGCTTGATTTTTGCCTGCGAGATCACATCAGAAATGTTGATCAGTACCAGGCAGGCTGTGAGATGTCAAATGATTGCCAGAACTCCTCCTGCCCAGGGACAATATCATCTGTGTGTGGAGGAACGTGGAGGAGTGAGGGGAGAGCTTCATCTATAACCTGAAGTCATTGCTGGTTGCAGTGGTTTTAACATACCACATCCAATGGAAACCACATGCCTGCTTATTTATTACAACCAGTGAATACAATACAGAGGCTATGTCAGGAAACCCTGGAAGTAGCAAAAAAAAAAGAAAAGCCAACGTGGACTCTGCTTGCCAGTCAAAAATAATTGGAGGTGTCCCACACTGCTATGTTTAGAACCCCTCCAGCCTTCTGCCAGATTTTTTATTTTATTCTATAGTTTTGCTTTCTGCTCTGGGCATTAGTTTGCGTGTAGATTTCTGAGACCTGTCCAGCTTGTCAGGTCCCATTAGGTTTCACTCTTGTACCCAATCCCACAATATTATGCTATTAGCGAGCTGCTGAATACGCAGTCCTCTGCGAGAGCTGGTGGTTTTCAAACGTGATGAATGCACGTGGATTACTGAAGGCTTTCTTAGTAGTCTGGTAAGCCTCTGAGGGAGACTACATCTCTCAGTGCTCCTCATGCATGATCTGCATGCATTTATTTAGTCCAGCTTTGCAACTGCTGAGCTTGATCCAGGCAGTGGCTGCATTGTTCTGCTTCAGCATCCTGAAGGGATAACTTGATGGATATGTTCTGTCAAAGAGAAGGTGAGCATTGCCTTAGAGCAAGTGAGGAAATAGAAACATCAGGGAATATGGCAAGACCATGAAATACTTTGCTTGTCCCACTTGTAGACCTAGCCAGCTGAAATGCTTCATTTTCTGAGACATTCAAGAGTTGAATTAGCTGTTGGGATCAGAGGAGTTGTCTTTCTTCTCCTCCTCTTTTGGCCTGTGTTGACGAGGACCATTGGCCCATTTGTTTCTCTGCCCTTACTGTAAATATCTGCCTAAATCTGTTTGCCATATTCAAAATGCCAATAGCTGGGTTTTTCCAATCTGACCCCAAGAAATTCTAAGTTGTCTCCAAGATTTAATATGTATCCGTGTAGCAATCTGTAGATGTTTCCATGGACTTGCTAGATTACAAGTTATTGTACTTTGTAGTAGGAGAGATATGGCCAGTGGGGTAGTTCCTCTAAGCTGTGTTAAACTGTCAGTCAAAAACAAGTTAAAAGCACTTCAGACTCTCAGCATGTGATTCAGCTCACTATGCTTTAGTGACCCAAAATTCTGGCAGGTAACCTAAAGAAGGCTCTAAACTCATTCTGTAGTCAAGAGACACTTGTCTAGGAAACATTTCATCTCAGCTGTCCCACATATGTCTCAGGTGAGGTGAGCTCCCCTCCAACAAACCTGAGGGGTTGGACTAGATGATCTCTAGAGAGTCCTTCCAACCCCCTGTCATTCTGTGATCATTCATTCTGTGAAACCTGTCCTGTTGCAGGGACCTCTCTCTGTGGAAGCTGCTCTTCAATGATCTACATAGAAATTTATAGGGTTTTCTTGCTATTTCAAGCCACTAAACTTATGGTTTATGGATGATAAAGTTGAAAATTAGATGTTGTTTGCTGAGATACATATCAGTTTTTGATACAGTTTGGACTAATGCTCTGAAACTCTCTTGCCTTATTTGTATTGTTTTCAAAGTACAGTTTAATTCTATCCTTAGGGTCTGAGCTTGTCATTACAAAGAGAAATAGCTATTCATTGTCTGGGAGACAGAAGTGGTTGAGTAATCACCTGCTACTAAGTTATGTGTGACTGGATGCTGAAACTCTGGCCCAGGAATAGTTTTGAGTGAGATTCATATACTCTTCAATTGAAACCCATCAAATCCACCAAAACAACATGGAATCTCCAAACTCAGCTTTTTTATTGGAACATAAATTAGGACAATAACCTTTTCAGGTGCAGTTCCAAACACCTGGGTATGAAAGAAAGTACAACAGGAAACAAAACAGGTTTCTAAACACATTAATCCTTATGCATGGTGTCCAATTAGAGCGGATTTTCTTTTTCAGGTTTGCTTCTACTCTAGAAATGTAAAGGGTGTCTTTCACCTGCAACAAATTTCTCTGAATTCCTACCAGACATTTCTTTATCTAATATATGTGTTGCCTGCTGGCTCCCTGTCTCAGCTATGGGCTTCATCTGCCATAGGTCAAAAATTAATGGCGTATGGATAGTGAAGCATCACTGCAGTTCCTCAAATCAGGAGATAGAAGAGGTATTCAATACCAGAGGTGTTCAATCTGCAGCTGTATACCTGGCTCTAAAGACTACACCAGCCGAAACAAATCCCAGGGAGGAGGAGATTTGAGGATGGAAGTTATACTGGAAAGATGATGCTGTTCTCCATCCAAATCCAGGCAACGTTTGGAGAGAGAGGCTGTCAATTTGTGGGTTTTTTTTGTCAGTTTGGATACAAACATACCAAAATATAAATATTGCTACAGAATTGCTTTGCAGAGTATGCCAAACCTTGACTGAAATGCTTAGGTTTCATTCATTTTTTGCTTATTTCCGATTTTTTCTTTTCTTGGGCATGTGAGTTCACCTGGTAAATGTCAAGTTGTCGCATGTATGTGCAGAAGTGTTTGTTGCCAGCATAAATAAATTACAAACAGCAGCACAATATTTTTCCATTGCTCTCTTCTTCATAATAACATGACATCTCCTACCTGTCAGTGCACAGACCTCTGAAGACACCACATTCCCTGAAAAGAGATGCAAAGGCTCAAGGAAGGCCCTTTTCAAGGATTTGGATGGAAGTGTCCTGGACCTAGAACCGCCTGTTTCTGTTTTCCCCGAGTCAGAATTTGAATGGACACAGTTCTACCTGCAAGCTGGTAAGTACCTGTGCTATCTGAAGGGCTTGCAAAGTCATAGGTACACTTGACACATGAGGTGTGGGTTTGCCCCAGGCTTCCACTGAAACCTACATCTGAGTTCAAGATGGTGGTGGTCCCAGATTGTGTGATGCCTTTCCAGGATGGAGGTAGTGAGTTACAGTGGAGAAGACTGTGAGGCCTCATTGTACAGTTCTGTGTCATAGAATGTTCCAGGCCAGAAGGGATCATCTAGTCTGACCTCCCTGCAGTCAGCAGGGACACCCCCAACTAGACCAGGTTGCCTAGGGCCTCGTTGAGCCTCACCTTGAACATCTCCAGGGAAGGGGCCTGATCCACCTCCCTGGGCAACTTGTTCCAGTGTTCCACCACCCTCAGAGTAAAGTGTCCATCAGTGCCTCTTTGCCTTCTTGCAGAATTATGTCACCTGGCATCCTTAGCCCCTTTAGAGTTTAATTCATTAATTTTAAGACCTGAACAGACCATACCTGCCCTTTGCAAAATCAGAGTCATAGAATTGTTATGGTTGGAAGAGACCTTTAAGATTCTTAAATCGAGATGTTAACCTAGCACTGCCAAGTTACCACTGAACCATGTGGTACAGTTGTATTTTAAATACCTCCAGGGATGGTGACTCCACCACTTCCCTGGGCAGGTTCCCTGTTCCAATGCTTGACAACCCCTTTGGTGAAGAAATTTTTCCTTATATCCAGTCTAAACCTCCCATGGCACAGCTCGAGGTCATTTTCTCTTGTCCTATCACCTGTTATTAGGGAAAAGAGACCAGCCTCCACCTTACTACACCTTCCTTTCAGGGAACTGTGGAGAGTGATAAGGTCTTCCCTCACCCTCAGCTCCCCGAGCTGCTACTCATAAGACTTGTTCTCCAGAGGTGTCACTGGCTCCTTTGTCCTTTTCTGGACACACTCCTGAACCTCAGCATCTTTATTGCAGCTGAGGGCCCCACTACAAGTCCTCTGAGAGCATTAAGTAAGGCACGCCATGTAAATGCTACCTAGAGTGCAAAATAATAGGAACAATTGGCCCAGAGAGGATTTTCATCCGTATCCCACTGAGGAGATAATCAAGCTGAAAACTCAGTCCAGAAGTTTAAGGACCCCTCTCTCTGGTTTAAAAAGGCCCATTCTGCTTGGTAACCACATTCTGAAGGTTCACACAGCAAGGCTCCATTCTCATCCTGATTAAAACTGTGCTCTCTGATTCCAAATAAACTCTTTAATTACAATTAACTTTTCCTGTGCCTGCTGGTGATGGTGGCCATTTTGCTGGAGAAGTGTGTGACTCCAGCGGTATGGGAGACTGATGGAAAGGACTGTAATTAACCCCCTTTTCCATCCCACTCTAAAACTGATTAAACACATGAAGAACTTTAATCTTTAAACAAGATGTCTAATGCCTATCCAGAAAAGGCTTTTCCTCTAAGGATCCTGCTCTAACTGCTTACAGGGCTGATTAATGGGTTGTCTGGATGCAAACACTGGATTTTTCCTCTAATTATGAATCACACGGAGGGGCTAATACCCTAACTTAGCACCTGCGTAGTAACGAGCACACACTTCTTCATACAGAACCTGGATTTTATTGAGATTTTGCACCATTTTTAGCACAGCCTGGCACACGGTCTTCTGCCTTCACGCCAGGAATACCCACTATCTCACCCTCAGCAACAGTACAACCTGCGCTCCACAGGCTTTATCTCCTCATCTAACGGAGGCAACAGCATATGGTAAATGTCGCCTGCCTCTGAGCAAGCAACCAAATTGCTGTCATTTCTTTTTGCTGCCCAAATATGAATGGGGATTTCCACACACACAGACCTCCCCCCCATCCCCACCCCGGCCCTTTCCAACTGTGTGTTTAATTCCTATGTATTTCTTATTCAGACCTACCGTTCCTTTCATCTGGAGGTGGACATTTGGAAAGGCACAACTTGATGCTGAGGTGAATTCATCATCATCTTTTCCCCCTCTCTCCTCCCTCCTTCTCTCTCTTGAATTTTACAGCACTGAGCATTTTGCACAGCTCGACAAGCAGGAGAAAATATTCACCTTTTCTGCCTTCACAGATTTTCTATGGGGCCAAATTGCCCCTTGGCCTAACAGTCTTTCAAAGCCACCAATGAAGGTAGTGTTATGATGCTGTTGAGCAGCATTTAGCCCTTGAAGTTCTATCTGTCCTGAATCCAGATGAAAATTTGACACTTATGTTATCTGGTTAAAGACCTACCTGCTGATCCTCTCAACTGCAAATCCACCTAGTACCCTGTTAAACTGGAATGATTCTGACCACCTTTAGCACCTTCATCAGAGCACTGCAATGCAGTGGCTAGTGCTCTGCTAGCCTGACTAAACAGAAAGGCAGGAGATAGTCTTTTCAGGTATCTACACAACATCCTTGCCACTTCCATAGTTCAGGGACACAAGTTTCTTTGAGACTCAAAAGCTCTGGCTTTCCGCATCCTCTTAATTACACCTTCATCCAGATGCATGAATATATTCCCTTTAGGCTTCCAGCTTGGACAATCAGCTTGAAGTTATTGACACTTAGCCATTTTTACATTTTCTGGTTCCTGGGGGAACAAAAGAATCAACATTCTTCAGGGATACAAAAGCCAGGAAGAGTATTGTGTCCAGTTCTGGGCACCTCAGCACAAGAGAGATATCAAGGTGCTGGAGCAAGTGCAGAGGAGGGACATGAAACTGGTGAAAGGCCTGGTGAATAAATCTTACAAGGAACAATTGAGGAAGCTGGGACTGTTTAGTTTGCAGAAGAGGAGGCTGAGAGGAGACCTCATCACTCTCTACAACTGCTTGAAAGGACATTGTAGAGAGGTTGGTGCTGGTCTCTTCTCACGGGCAATTAGCAGTGGAACAAGAGGGAATGGCTGCAAGCTGCAGCAGGGTAGGGTTAGGCTGGACATTAGGAAAAAGTTTTTCACAGAAAGAGTGGTCAGACCCTGGAATGGGCTGCCCAGGGAGGTGGTGGAGTCTCCATCCCTGACTGTGTTTCAGAGTAAATTAGATGTGGTGTTGAGGGATCTGGTGTAGGAGAGAACTTTGTAGAGTGGGGCAGATGGTTGGACTCGATGATCCCAAGGGTCTCTTCCAACCAAAATGATTCTACGATTCTATGTTTTCCCAGAAGGATTACCTTAGTGAAGAGGCTTCAGAGGGGGCACAGTGGATCATTTAGAATGGTACTAAAGTTCCTGAAATCATATGACATCTTCTACTAAAGATGCAACCAATGTAGAATATAAGCAATACATTATATGTTATTATTTGTATATATATGTCTATGTGTGCGTGTATGCAATAGGCGAGGAGGGCAGTTGGTCAGCAGCAAGCCATGCAATATATATTTAATATCCATACATTGTACCTGCTTTTTTTTGCCATTTCTCTTTCTATGTGCATGACCTTTTACCTCCTGGGTTAGCTCTTTGGATCACAGACCAGGTCTTTTTATTGTGGCTTTCTGTAGAAGCAGAATAGTTTGCATAAAACCAAAGTTTTAGTTGTCTTGATAAAACACAGAATTTAGGGGAGGAGGGGGGGAGAGGGAACAGATCCAAGATTGTTGTTACTATTTCTACTAGAAGAAAAAGGAGCAACAACAAAAGTGGGTTTGAGACAAACAAAGCATACTTATTTTTTAATCTAAAAGTACTTTTTACTTTTTTTTTCTTTTAAATATAATGCTGCAAAAGTTTAGAATAAAATGTTTTCCAACACCCCTCACCCCTCAATCATTTATGAGGAACTTTCACAGTTTCAATTTTCCAATTATTCAAAACAAGTTAATGAGTTTAACATGAATTTGTAATTATTTTAATCTCTATGAGCTGCCATTTTTGGATGACAAAATGTTTTTCTCCCCAAACTCTTCTACACCAAACTTCTTACAAAAGAGCTTGGGGCCAGGCCTGGAGCACTAAATACTGTCATGATAGAGGAAATACCAGAATCACGAGTTTGACAGCAGAATTAGCTATAAACAGGAGTGTCTAGCTGAGGAATGAAGGATAAGTGAACAGTCCATGTGCTCCACCGATCTCTGTGTCCAGGTTAAAACCCCTATTCCACAAAGGATTGCTGATAGAACCATCATCCTGCAATTAAAATTTCAATCATTTGCTGGCTATCTGCAGTAATTACAGGACTCTGTTATCACACTGCCTCGTGACGATGTCTGTAACCCAACAACAGCCGACTCCTAGACACTGAAGTTCCCTTTCTTCCCTTAGTGGACATGTAGCTGAGAAACAGAGGCTGGCAGAAGATTTGTCTGACCCTACTTCCATTGCCTCTGATGTTCTCTCTGGTGAAGAAAGACAAATTCATACCTGAAGGGCAGATTAGGTTTAGGTGGGCAGATACACAGGTTTCTGAGAGGTGAATCCAAGCATTTTAAGTTTTGCCTTAGAGCCTCTAAATACACTTATTTTCTTCCTCCTGGCAGACATGTTCTAGGCATTTCTTAAAATCACTTTGAACTGAATAATCATAGGTTAGAAAGAACCTCAAAAGGTCATCCAGTCCAAACTTTTGTGGAAAGGGAGCCTGGAGATTATCTGGAACACTGTCCAATCACATCTTGAAAACCTCCAGTGTTGGAGACTCTACTACATCCCTGAGAAGGTTGTTCCAGTGAATGATTGTTCTCCTTTTATAAACAAATATTTCTTACCACAAGATGAGACCTCTCCTTGCACAAAGTGCACTCATTGCAACTTGCTTTCTCCATGTGGCTTCTTGCGAAGAGAGAGCCTCCATCTCCTTTGCAGCCTCCCTCTAAGTACCGGCATAGAGATGAGGTCCCGTAAGAGGGGGGACACTTCTTTCTCCTCTTCAGGCAGAAAAGACCTAACTTCATCAGTCTTTCCTCATAAGGCAAGTTCTCCAGCCCTTTGATCACCTTTGTGGCTCTCCTTTGGACCTTCTCCAGTCTATCTGCATCTATCTGGACTGTGAGTACCAGAGCTGGATGAACACTCTAGTCCAGGTGTGGACGGACAAGTTCTGAGTAGAGTGGGGTGATCATGTCCTTGTGTCTGCTACCAAATCCAAAAGTGAGTCCTTCCCGTTCTTATTCTTCCTCTTTAACATGGCTTCACATTTGGCCAGAAGAATAAACTTTCTGTGTCTCGTGAGATCGTTAATTATAATTCAGAGTTCCCAATGTGACTTCCATGCTGGTTTCTAAAGAGATGCAGAAAGTTCCTCAGATTTGCGTAGTAGCAATTTCTTTGTGTCTTCTATTTTATGATAGTGGAACTGATGGAGTTTCTGTTATACTTGTTTTTAATTCAGTTGAGTAATTCTGATGTACTGAAGGGTAAGGAAGGTCTGGGCTGTAGGATTTGGCCATTGTGCAAATTCTTATTCCCATTTTTAATACGTTCTCTGTTGAGAGCAGGCCCTTTAAGTTCTCCTTGCATTTATTGGAAATAATTGCATCTATTTTCTACCTTACACAAACCTGACACCTCTTTGGAAGTTCTCTGGATACAGTAGAAGCATCGGTGAAATTTAGGTCTGTCATACCCCTGTGGGACAGACATATATTTTGACAGACAGAGCTTCTCAGAGGACAGAATTTGTGACTTGCCCAAGGTCACTCATTGAATTAATGCATATCCTTCTGAAACCCTGACAGCCCGACTCTGAATGTAAGAGCACCCCACCCTGCTTAGACAGGTTGAAAAGAATGCTTGTATTAGCTAGAATCGGCCAAAAATGTATTTTACATTCTACTTTTTTATTCAAAAACACGCCTGGAGCCTGTTTTGGAACTTTCACGGAACACTTAAATTCTGACTGTGGTCTTAAACAAAAATATTGCCCAAACTTTTAAAAAACTGAGTTGGCTTTAGTGGGAATATGTTGGTGTGTTGCAGACATTTGATCGTTTTATCTGACCAGCAGATAACCAAGACTGCATTTTCCTACGTTGTTTTCAATCTAGACAACTCTAAAGCTAACTCCTACAGTGACCTTGACGCCTCTCTAGAGTTTATCAGACAGATCGTTTTCTAGATCATAAAAAGGTTGGTATATCAATATGTAAATGCTTATCCCAAGCAACTGGCACAGATAATTAAACCCTGGATTTTGTCAACTGCTGTTGTAAAAAGCTCTCAGAAAGATTGCATAACGTAGAGAGTAAATGTTATACATGAGTACGCGAAGATTTACAAGATTTCGTCAAAAATAAGATAAAATGACAGATCTTGATGTAAACAGCTCAGAATTCCTGGGGATGTGGCTCAGGGATTTTTCTACAATCTTCTTTTTTTTTCCTCAGTATTTTCTATTATTGAATAAAACTCCCAAGTAATAATTGAGGAGGTACATCATTTAGGCTGCCGATATAATCTAGGGTTAAAGCTGCGTGAAAATGTCGCACTATCTATATTTAATATCCCAATGACTATGATTAGCTATACCTGCTTTGCATAATCACATGTCGTAATTAAGGATGTTTCAGAAGAGAATGCAGGTTTGCTAGGTTTGTGAGGAGTGAAACAGATGCAATATTGGCCCGAAACATTTATTGTTTTCCTCTGAAGCTTTTATATTTTTTTGTTCACAGATAGAAATTTGCCTTTTCTGCAATAAATGGCCCATGCAAAATGGGTTGAAAGTGGCAATGGAGGAGATTAACAGAGCTGTTACCAAGTTATTGTTTTATAAAACCCAAGCCTAATATGATCAGAAAATGCCTGTAACTTTTACTTAATTTTCCTGATTTTCCTTAATTTTCCACATTCCTGATAAATTAATGTTTCCTTATTTGTCCGCATTCCTGGTAAAAATTTCAGCAGACCTTAATTAAGTTGAGATCAAAGTTGAGAATAGAGTTAGGAGGACTTTATTTTTATTTATTTATTTATTTATTATGTTCATGGGAGAATAACGTATAAAGGAAGTAAAAAAATAACCAAAATAAGTCCGTGGTGTAGAAAGATATATGTTGCTCCTCTAGATTATAGAATCAGAAATAATGGGCTGAAATTCCATCAAAGGTAATTTTAGGTGTGGGGAAGGAAATTTTAACATAAAGAGAATGAAATACTAGAATATCTTGTCTGAGTGGATTGTGGAGTCCTGTGGAAGTTATGCAAACATCCTGGGCTGGACATTAGGCTGCTGTCCTAGGTTGGACATCAGGAAAAAAATTCTTCACAGAAAGAGTGGTCAGACCCTGGAATGGGCTGCCCAGGGAGGTGGTGGAGTCTCCATCCCTGACTGTGTTTAAGAGTCAATTAGATGTGGTGCTGAGGGACATGGTGCAGGGGAGAACTTTGTAGAGTAGGGCTGATGGTTGGCTCAATGATCCTAAGGGTCTCTTCCAACCAAAATGATTCTGTGATTCTATGATCCTTTGATGATCCAGATAGAGATAATCTTTTCCTGAGGCAGGGCGAAGATGGATCAAATAACTTCAGATATCCCAATATCCCTGTCTAGATCTATTTTCAAAATTCTGTTAGGGTGCTCAGTGGTCTGTAGTAATCTTTGAGGTCTGACCATGATTTGAGTCCAAAGACCAGGATGTTGTAGTGGGAAGGTCTGGTAAATAGGTCTTTCTACACACTGTTAATGAAGACAAAGAATGAGTACTAGTGAGGTAGTTGGTGCAGGGACACTCTCACCCAACCCATGCGCTTAGTCCCTCACAAAGTCTGTTCTTGCGGTTGTGCGTGTGGATGTAGATGTCAGTCCCATCCAACAGTGTACAGGGTCTGAGAGGAGTTTACAGCACCAGAAAACCAAAACTGAGGTCATTTCCTTACCTGGAACCTCCCTTTGAAGCTCAGCAGCTCAGACATCATGCCTTTTCTCCCGAGCCACTGTTTGTCTCTCTATTCATTTCTTCAGTGATGCCCATAACTCTGAGTTAGCAGCTGGGGTCTTTTTACTAGTACATACCATCCAGAAACTTTTTGGTACCTTTTGGAAGAAGCTGCTGATATCAGTAGTCAGTCCAGGAGGCTTCAGGAGAAAGAGAGGAAAATGGAGAAGTGAGATGGGGACACAGCTGAGGACAGCAGCATGCATCGTAAACCCTCCCCAGGCTTGATGGCTGTTACCTTGAAGGAGACTGGATGCCTGTGTTTATGCAATTAAAAATTAATAATAATAATACTAAAAGAAATGTGAATTGCATCCTGCATCCTGCAAGTGTAACTATTATTATTTTCCTCAGATCTTAGAGGCGTATCTATAATCCCACCAAACTGCTGAGTGTCAGTTTGCAGAGCTTTACGGGGGAAGCAGTGTGTTTTGCCACAATTAATTTTCGCCGAGGAAGCAGCCTGTTTAAAGATGCCTGCAGCAGTCACTAAAATACGTGTTGTTTTTCAAGGCCACCAGACACGCACGCAGTTGGCTAGGTTGGCTAATAAACGAAACAACAATGCAAAAACCCAGCCTCGTGGGGTTTGCAGGAAGAAGGGATGAGAAATAAAATGAGTAATGCTTACCTGCTAGGGGTGGGTGAAGACTGTAATTGTTTAGCCCCCAGCAGATCCCTGCAAGGGTTAAAAATGACAAAGATATTAGTTGGTGACTGCTAAGATTGTTGGTTTGAAGCTCTGGGCAAAACACAGACTGTTATTTACCGGACTTGGTCGATTTACTTCTTAATGCAATAATGACCTGTGAAATGAAACGTGAGCTAGACAATTGTTCCTCATTGTTTCCAGTAAAACATCCTTTCATACCCCATTAAACCACCATTAATTCCATTTGAAAGGGAAGCAGGCGCAAACACCAAGGGATATCTCTCTCTTTGCCTCTCTTGGAGGGACTGATCAAGGCCTGTGGATAGCAAAGCAGCTTTCTTAGGTGTTTTAAGGGTCTTTAGGTAACCTGTGGGTGAGCACCACAGAGGTCTCTTGGATCGGTACCCAGTGGATCGCATGGCTGTGTTCTGCAGAAGGGAATATCAGCTAAACTGGCAAACGACGTTAGTACATTGTGTTTCTCTTCCTTGTTTTTTAGGGTTGGCTTTAAGTGTGAGATGTATGTGATCGTGCAGTGTATGAACGTAGGGATGTGTGTGCCATTTCCCACCCGGTGATTTTTAACCCATTTTCCGTTTCAATTAAAAGTAGTAGATGCACAAGTTCTCAGATTCCTATAGGTTAAAAAAAACAGATAATAGTAATGATAATTGTGTCTAGGAAGAAAACCCCTATCAGTGAACCCTTCGGTAGCCGTCCCGCCCCTCAAAGGGGGAGAGCTCATGGCATTCATTTTCTGGATACCAAGAAATGTCTGTGGAGAGAAACTCCAGCTTTGTGTCCCAACTATAGGAAAAAACTTTTGCAGATTGGTAGGTGCCAGGGAATCCAGCTACAGGTCTGTAATAAAGCACTGGTTTCACCTTGCATGAATCTGGTTTTCTTTAACGCTTTTTAACTTTTTTTTTTAAAGTGCTCTATACTTTTTACGTTATTTGCTACACTTGATGCTTTTCTTTTCCCATGCTAGATTGATGCCTGGGGTAAGATTTTTGTCTGCCAGTTTGCTCAGAAATGGTTCAGCTGCAAAGAACAAAACAGAGCTTTTTTTTTTCTTTTTTTGGTGTGTGTTCGAAAACAAAGCTCTGAACTCTAGAACCTGTGGGCTTGCAGTAAAAGATTGAAGGTTAGCTGCGAAACAACTCTGAGGTCAGTGAAATGTTTTCTATCCACTGTCCCCACAAAAAAAAACCAAAAACCAACCCAAAACCCTGTGCCCAGAACTGAAAATAAACTACAGAGATTCGTTATCTTCTGATGTGCCGTGAAAGATCTACGCTTTGACTGTTGCTTGTGAAAATTTTAGTTCCTGCTCTGCTGCCTTGTTAGAAGCCCAGACATCAAATGCTCTCCTTCTTACTCTAAAATACCTGAGTATTTTAGAGAATAAATTGGGCCATAAATAGTCGGGCCTTAAATTCCAACTTCTGGTTCCCTCGCATTTTGTCTGCTAATTAACAAAAGAATTCCGAGCACTTCATGACCTTTGTTGCTGCCCAAGGCGCTGTGTCCCCAGGAGGCAGACGTGTTTTGTTCTGACTTTACAGACTAGGTCAGTTCAGAGCCAAGGGATTACACAGAGTCATCTGTGGTGGAAAGGAGAAGAGACCTCAAAGTTTAGCCATCAACAAGCATGCCATCAACTGGGAACGCGCTGCTTAGATTTTGATTAATCTGCCTTATTATTAGGGCACCTAGCGTGGTTTCTTTTGTGTAGGATTGGGATTTTTTTTAATATATACATATCTATGTCTCAGTGACCGTTTAGTTGTAAGATCGGGTCTCATTTTTAAGAAACAAAGGAGCCTTATGGAAGGATTCAGTTGCAATTATGGAAAGAGTTGGAGAAAGGAAAGTGTAAAAGTCCTTGCCGTGCACACAAAGAGCAATGGCCTGGGAAAATAAGTCCTTTTTTTTCCTTGCCCTGTAATCCTGTAATTCTTCCTACATAGCATAATTCTGAATCAGAGCAAAGCTTGACTGTATGTTTGTGTGTATGCAAGTGCGTGTGTTTATACACACACACGCAGGCACTGTCCTCGCAACTGCTCTTGGAAGCATTTCATCATTTTTTCCCTCTTATCTTCCAAATATTAGCATTTAATGAAATACACATTTCCTTCATTTATTTTGAACCCACTCCAAGGCCAGCAAATACCAGAACCTCAAATGTTATGACAGGATAGATTCTTTATTAGTTTGTTTTCTTTTCATTCTTTCTGTTTTCACTGTGATTTTTTTTTTTTTTTAAAGATTATAGACCCTTATGTTCTAACTCAAAGAGACTGGCTTCCAACTGAGGTAGACAAATATGTCCAAAAAAATGTCCCTGAGACCCATCCAATGCAGACAGCTGTGCAGCAAACAGGAAATTGAGGAAGTCAGGTTCATCAGAGGCACAGGATTTCCTTCATGGATGTTTCAGATAAAGCATCTTTAATTTTTCCACCCTGGTTCAGTGCTGTAAAAGAACCATGAGAAAAGCAGTGAAAAGATGGCTTTGTGGTATGAAGACAGTGATGTGAAAGCAGAACTGAAAGACAAGTTCTCATGGGGACCACCACACCTTGGCCACGTTGAGATGGTCTCTTTCGAGCAAACTCATATTTGTTTGTCCGTGGTCTGGGCTGACAGGATAGGAGCCAGCCCCCTGGGCTGACAGGATAGGAGCCAGCCCTGAAGCAGAACCTGTGGGTTGGACTGGCTATAATGGGCACATTTGCATGCTAATGTGGTTACACATCTTGCACTTGAAGCTGGGCTTGGTCCTTCTAGTATGAACTGAAGGTAGAGGAATCTTGGGTCTACCTCTGAAGGTCAGTTGAGGTGTCATAGAATCAAAGAATGGTTAGAGTTGGAAGGGACTTCAAAGAAAATCTGGTTCTGACCCCTCCTGCCCTAGGCTGGGACAGCAATGTCCTCCTAGATTACAAGATGCAGTGTAGAGGTTTCACTGCTGGCAGACTTGCATCATAGGAGCCGACAGGTTCAGCCATCAAGCATGCAAGGGCTGATTTACTGTGAGAGTGACAGGCTGCTGCTGCAGAATCACTCAGCAGGTTTGAGTTCACTGCAGGACTCTGCTAAAACCTTCTCCTATGACTTGGAAGAAGTCACTTGATTATCCTGTGAAATGAGGTTAGTCCTTTTTTTTCCCCTCTCCATTCGTTGCTTTGTGATGGCTCTTGACATTTCAGTGTTGGGACTAAAGAAGCGTCTACGTAGCATCTACTAGGATGAGATCCCAAACCAGTCTAAGGCTCCTTTGAAACACTGGGAAAAATTCCACACCACTAATTAACAGTGTCCATGTGGCATTACTAAAGCAGGCAAGCATTTAGATGTCTGCCTGCATGACCTCAGTTTGCCTTGCTAGTCATGAGTTTTAAGTTTTGACACAATCTTGCATTACATGATCACAGTAACAAGCAAGATGTTTCGACTCCTTTGGTCCAGAATGTGATTGTGCTGGAGATGGCTCAGGGCTGGAAAGAAGAAAGGTCTCAGCACAGGTGGTTACTGAACACCATCTGAGTAATAGAGCAACATCAAACAAGTCTTTTACATGGAACCATTTGCCCATGTGCATGGCATGCTAAGACTATTTGGTTACTGGTATAGATGTGGTCTGGGTGATATGCACAACCCAAAAAAAAGCAATAGGTGCAGAAACCATCTGACTCGGATTAAGTCATAGTGCACTGAGGACAAGGACTCGTTAGGGCATTTTAGCTAATGAAACTGTAAAAGTTGTCTAGCTTGGACCAAGAGGTCAGTACACCCCAAAAGCAACATTTCACATGATAATTACCGAGCCAAAACGTGCAAGACCTTGAGAGGTGTCCCTGCCCCTGTCAGAGGGGGTTGGAGCTTGATGGTCTTTAAGGTCTCTTCCAACTCTAACCATTCTATGATTCTATGATGTCGTTGAATGGATGACATCACTTTATCAAGTCCTAAGCACATGTGGTTGACACAATAAGCACCTTGGTCTGAATTACTTGAAAAGAACATAGGAATTTCCTCACGCATCTATGGAGAAACACATCAGTCCTTTGGAAAAAATAGTCAATTCACTGGTATTGCATTTAAGAAACTGGAAAATATGGATATTTAAGAAACTGGATAATTACATTGAATACTCAGATCATGCCAAAAATATAGGTATTAACTTCCATATAAACCTTTATATGCATTTTGATATGCACTTCTGTAAAGAGATAAGATTATAAAATCATCCTGCATTCTCCAGTTGCTAGGAAGAGGCAGACAGCTGGTGAGGCAGCTACCACACTGAAGCATCTTAAGCTATTCCAGTACGTTTGTCCTTTTCAAAGAAAAGGTAGATTTATGTTTTTTCTTTTTCCTTCTGCGCTGTAAACACATTTCATTGGCAACAGTACCTCAACCTGTCTTAGGAAACAGGTTGTCCCCACTGGGAAACCTTGCAACTGTAATCTACCCCTGAGTGGGGGTCAAGGACTTGACTCAGATATTGGTCCCGCTTGGGAGTTCCGTATCTTTGGTTTATTTCTTTGTCTTATTTTTATTCTTTTTTACA
This sequence comes from Jacana jacana, assembly GCA_013400555.1. Taxonomy (NCBI): domain Eukaryota; kingdom Metazoa; phylum Chordata; class Aves; order Charadriiformes; family Jacanidae; genus Jacana; species Jacana jacana. Next base: position 46,661 of record VZTM01036898.1, read on the forward strand.
GTTCTGGGTAAATTCGCACTAATTTCAGTTTCAAGAGGCCCTATTTTCTGGTTGCTTGGATAAGGCAAGTTAAATTAAAACTTTGGCATAGACCTTACTTGAGAGACCAATAGAGAATTTAACTTCTGCATTTGACAAGCTAATTGGCCAAGGTTTAAAACCATCAGTTATGCAATAAAACTGTATGTAATTAATTAAGGGGAGCTGATTATTTTCAGTTGGGCTCTGTTCCTGAAACATCCTCCTACTCACTAATAAATTTTGTTCCTTTGGTGGTTTCTCTGAAATTAATAAACAGATTGCAAAACTAGAGTAAGTCTGCCTCGCTGTTTTCTTCCCATGCTCACTAGGGCACGACTTACTGGACTAAAAATGAAGTTTCATCCCTATACAGTCCATATTGCTGGCACACTATTTACCCCACGCACACACACCGTGGGAGTGATTGATAGGAGATTGCAGCATTAGTTACTCAAAGGCACCAACTGGGTTCAAGGTTGCCCCAAAATTAAATATGAAGGAAGTAGAGGGTACAGCTCTATTGGATAAACACTCAGCTGAAGAAGGTACTGGGTAAAAAGAATTTCCTAATAGCTGCGGAGGGTTCTTGACTCTTGTTGGACCTCTGATGATTATTTGATGCACCTTGTGGCAAATTACCTAAACTTTCTGTCTGTGTCTTACTCTGAGGGGTGGCCACAGTAAAAGCAGACCTCACATTTGTGCAGAATACCCCTGTGCCTTAGGAGACGGGCATAAAAACCTTTTTTCCATCTCTGGAGGAATTGTCAGGCATGAAACCTGGTAGACCATAGCTTGCTGTGGGGCAGGGGAACAGGCTGTGTCTGTTGAGGACTTTTCTAGCCCTCTGACTTTAAATGCCTCGTGTTATTGTTATAAATTATTAAAGGTGTAAGTAGAACTAATGAAAGTAATATTTTCATAGGAGGACAATTATATGATCATAGAATCATGGAATGGTCAGAGTTGGAAGGGACCTTAAAGATCATCCAGTTCCAACCCCACTGACATGGGCAGGGACACCTCCCACTAGAACAGGTTGCTCCAAGCCCCATCCAGCCTGGCCTTGAACCCCTCCAGGAATGGGGCAGCCATGGCTTCTCTGGGCAACCTGGGCCAGGCTCTCACCACCCTCACAGGAAGAATTTATTTCTGGTATCTAATCTGAATCTCCCCTCTTCCAATTTAAAATGGTTACCCCTTGTCCTGTCACTCCACTTCCTGACAAAGAGTCCCTCTCCAGCTCTCATGTAGGCTCCCTTCAATGATGTCTTCTTCATTGTTCAAAACCAGTGTAAGACATCTAAGTCAGCTGTAGAGAAACTATTTTGTCCAGCTGCCTGTGCAGCCTGCTTCAGGTGGCTGGTTTGGACCATTGTGCAGTGAGGGAAACCAGAGTTCTCCTTTGCCTCCCCAAGGCACAAGAAGACAAACTTCCTCAGTCACTGAGATGTGTCTGAAAAGAAGGAAGCCCCATGGAAGTCAGTGACCACACAGAGCTGAAAACATCTCTTGCTCTTGGAAAGTCCAAGGCTCTCTGGAGCAAATATCTGACTCTGTGTATGCCTGTACAGCTCTCCAGAGAAAAGAACCCCAGAAAAACTGGTTCACAGACAAACACAGTGTTGCCCACAAACAGTGTCACACAAACAAGTCAAACCCTACACAGCCTCAACTCTGCCTTAAAAATCAGGGTCAAGGTTTAGGATATCTGGGAGGTGTCCCTGCCCATGGCAGGGCAGTTGGACCTTGATGATCTTTAAGGTCCCTTCCAACTCCAACCGTTCTATGATTCTGATAATTCTAGTACCTTGCTGAAGGCAGTGGTTGCTCTGGGAAGAATATTGAGCATTTGCAGACTGACTTTTTCTCTCATAGTCATGCCTTCTCAAGCAACCATTCAAGGGCAGTTTGACCTGAAAGAAGATCCCATTCCTGGGTTATTTGACAATTTATCTTCTCTGATCTGCTCTTTTAGCCATTCTAACCTCCAGTGACAAGGTGTCCCGGAATTTGTGTGAGTGACAACTTCTGGGCACAAGGTCATCCTTAGGAATTATTATTAATAGCAAAAAATTCCTTAAGGTATGGTAGACTAAATAACTCACTCTTGTTCTCTAACATATTTGTGTATCAATGTTGGGTATTTTCAGGAGTTTTTTTACTGTACTCTCTGCAAAGTGAGTGTGGGGCCTGATTCAGTAGAAGGTAGTATAGAAGCTAACTTGTTTACTTCTATTTTACTTGTAGATTATGTTTCCAAAGAAGGTCTTTGTAACTAATAACTCTTCACTGCAACCCTGAAGGGCCCACAGGTTATGGGATGGTGGATTATAGAAGGGGGTGGGTGGGAAAAAGTCAATAATAATACCAATAAAAAAGCCATCTTTCTGATCAAAGCAGAAAATGCTTGAATAAAGATTATATTAAAAAAGAAAAATGTAGAGGTCTTGTTAAAACCTTTGGGTTACTGTCCAGTTATGTGGATTTTCCCTCTAGTGCTTATTCTGGCATTCATTAAACCCTGATAAGTTACATAGAAACACTTGAAAGAATGATTAGAAATGCTATGTGTGAATAATAGAATTGCTTAAAGGGAAATGGAAATTCTTAAAGGGAAATGCATACTGACATGGAAAGTGAACTTGTGTAATTTTCTCATTGTCCAGGGTTATTATCTTATTCCTTTTTTTCTTTTTTTCTTGTTTTTTCTTTTTTTTTTTTCCGGATGTTGAATTTGTACACTTTTATATTCACAGTTTGGGGGCTGCTTAGGAAAATAATATTGCCTTTCACTTAGCTCCAGTGGTAGGCAGATGTATTGAAGGTCTTTCAAAAAGCAAAGTCTCTTTTTTCAGGTGCCTTTCTTGGAAGGGTTTAGGCTACAGTTCGGGAGTGAAGCAGAGAAAAAGAAAAGTTAAAAAAACCCTACCCACCAAAGCAAGGCAGCAGCCCTAACTCAAAGCCAACCCAGGTCTTTCCTCAAAGCTGTCTGTGCGACCCTTTGCAAGGAGCACGTGGTGGCTTTGCCTGTGCTCCCAGTGTGAAGTGAGCATGGGGCTGAATCTCCTCAGCTGTTCGATGTCTTTACCTAGGTGTGACCTGTTCACAAGGATGCAGTGCCAGCCTAAGCTCAGCTGCTGCAGCTGTGATCGTCTAGAAGTGACGTCAGGGTGACCTTGGGTCTGTTGGTGAAAGCTTGTATGAACGTTCCCTGACACAACATAGAATCATAGAGTCATAGAATCATTTTGGTTGGAAGAGACCCTTGGGATCATCGAGTCCAACCATCTGCCCTACTCTACAAGTTCTCCCCTACACCATATCCCTCAACACCACATCTAATCTACTCTTAAACACAGCCAGGGATGGTGACTCCACCACTTCCCCGGGCAGCCAATTCCAGTGAATCTTTCTGTGAAGAATTTTATCCTAATGTCAAGCCTAAACCTACCTTGTGTCTAAATCTTAAATAACTTCATTAAATGTTGGATACCATGCTCCCAATTCTTGGTGTCACTCTGGAAATCTTAATGTATGACTTGGAGTGTCTGGGGAAGGTAAATTCTTCGCACCAGTTAGCCATGTCCAAGAACCTGAACATATTAACGAAAGTGTGATGGAGGACCTAGGAGAAAAAGGAGTTTTGATGTGAGAAATAAATGTGGCTTGTACCACCAGCTGACCAACCTTAATGGTGGGGTTGCTCGATCTACAAAGAGCAAAAGTCCAGCATGCACATTCTGTTTTGCTACTCCTCAGCAGTGCCTCACTCTCTATGTTTTTGTGGTGGTTTCAGAGCTAACATACTACATCAAATGGGTCATGGAGACCCTAGGCACCAGCAGACAGCCAGGGATTATCCTCTTATCCTCCTGTGAGGAATTTACAGTTTAAAATGGGGAAAACAAAGGGCAGGTGGGGAAACTGAGGCACAGCTGGGTCTGTGGGTTTTGAGTAAGTCCATGGTGTTAGTGTCTGCAACATCAATCATTGGTAGGTTAAATCAAAATTAACTTGTTGCCACAAGAACGTGTTATATACCTTTTCTTACTCTTCATGTTACAGAAATAATACATTAGCCCTGCAGAGGCTTGGGCAGAGGGGAAGGGAGCTGATCCTGTGGTTAAATTATGAAGTCAGGCTATAAAAGCCCTAATCTAAACTGTAGGATAATGAGACGTGAGAGGATTTTCTGAGGTCCACCGCTGATCACCTCTTGTTTGTTTAGTAAGATGGGAGTGTTTTCACTGAGATAAAAGCATTGATTTCACTGAGAGAAGTTTCCAAACCGGCCTTCAATACTTTAAGCCACAGTGATTTAATGGGACATGGGCAAGTATTTTTAAAGCCATACTGAGATTTTTTGCTCTATGCAAGATATATGTGGGTATAACACCGACATGCTTTTCTTTACCAATGTTATCCAATGGAATTTGAGAGGAGTTTTTTCTTTGCATTTTCTTTTTCAACCTGTGGTCAAAAAAGTCTCTAATGTAAGGGAGGAAAGCCTGCATCTCTGAACTCAATGTCTATGGCAACACAACCCTCAAAGAGGGTTCTGTGGAAAAACGCATGGCTTGGTGAGCTCCACGATCCATCCACCTTTCATCCCTCCACAGAGACCACGCAGGCAGATGATGGCAGGCCAGAAATACCTGTAGCCTCCCATGAACTGCCAGCCCAGGCATGTCTTCCCATCTATGAAGCTTTTGGGCAGACTGAGGCTCACCACATCACATATGCACAGGAAGGTGGTTTTGCCTTGTTTTTGGGCCTGCCATTGCCACTTTTGTTTATTGCTGCTGTGAGTCAGATCTTGAGGGAGACCTTGTGGTGCACTAAGGAGAAGGCATAGGTGTATCCTGAATAGATAGGGTTAGAATAGATTGCTTTGTCAAAGACAGGTTCAAATTCTACTTGAAAGATTCATCTTGCCTAACTGAAAGAGTTTATTTCATCCTAAAACCAGTGTCTAAGAGGCATAAATTTCCCTTGCCAGGTGTTGATTTCTCCCAGCTGAAGGAGCTCAGCTCAGACTTAAGTGCTCATGTCTAAGTGTTTAAACATATAACCTAGGTAAGAAGTCTGACCTAGGGGACTTTTAGCAAGAAAGAATTGCATGGAGACTATTTTCCATGTGGTCAATGGAGATGTTCTCTGGGCTGGCTTTGTAAGCCCAGAGATGCTTATGAGCCCAGAATGTAAGAGCCCATTGTAATTTGGTTGTTGAAAATACAGTAATACAAACCCATGCCCTTCTGAGGATGGCACTAGGCACCAAGGTTGGGTTTTCCACTGAGACCTAGCAGAGAGATTCACTCTCTCTGACTGAAATTTCCTGAAAGTGGGTAGCTGTCATGAAAATTTTGCCAGATTCTCTATTAAATGTGGTGGTGGATGTCAAAACAAAAATCTATGGGCAGTAGAGCAGTGGTTCTGATTTTTTGCCTCAGCCATTGTGTCGCCTCTATGTTTTGTGTAGTGTGTCAATACCTAGAGTCATGTAATGCCAGAGTTGGGGTTGTTTTAAATGTTTTTCAAGCTTTTGAGATAAAGTTGAAATTTATCTGGTTTCATCTAGACAAGTCCATCTATTTGATTTCACATGCAAACTTGAGTTTTCACCATTGTGTTTAAAGGAACTTTTTCATCTTTCTTTGTTTCCCTTGTCATGCTTTTATTAATTAAAAGTAGAAGGAATACTGAGGTAGCAGTCCTACAAATGTTTGAAATTAGATACAACTGATTTTTAAATGCTTATTTTGTTAAAAAATCAGAAAATTGAATACTGATGTGTAATTTTTTAGTTTTCCAAACTAAATGGTCCTGTGAGCACGGACACTTGGGAAATGTCATTTCCTGTGTTTCTGTCTTTTGTGACTGATTGATGTGGAAGAAATGGAAAGCTCTGAAGGAATCTTTTCCTTCAGCTTAAGAGTTTGAGATTGGAAGGGGGTTTGCTGTTGAAAGATGTTTCTAAGGCATCTCCTCTAACTGCTTTTTGTGAAGATGGTAAGTGAACTGAAAATGCTAGGATACATGAAGGCAGGGGTAGAGGAACACATCCGTGGTGTGACTGTGTAAGTCTTGCTTCCACAAGAAATTTAGTAAAAAGACTCATTTTCAACAACAACAGAAAATACCCTAAGACTCACATTAGCCATTTTAAAATATCAGAACTCATTATATCCTATCATAAAAATGTTTCTGGTGGACTGACATGCCATCCCTGACCTACATGTGCTTTTAGCCCCATCACTGTCCTTCCTCCTGTTTTACCAAGCTGAAATTACAGGTTGTGTTAGAACCCAGGTATGACTACACCCCAAAATGAGGTGACTTCTTATCTGGAGAAGTCTCTGCAGACCTGTCTTCTAACCTGTTCCCAGCCACAGAGAGACTAGAAGACCTAGCCCTATTTCTGTCTTGCCCCCGGTGGTGTCTAAGGGAAACTGGGTTAGATGCATGCCCGTTCCTTTACGTCTTCCTGAATCTCCCCGACAGAAATCATCTGTATCAGGGAGTGTGTGTTCCTGTACTGCAGTCAAAAGTAGAAGAAGTCCCTGGCTGCATGTCTTTATTTTATTCCCCCAATGCCTCTTTATTCCCATCAGCTTGCACTGAGGCTGTTAACGAGTTTCCCTCCCATCACTGAGGTAGGAAAAATGAATGACAAATTTTAAGGAGATTGGGCTATTGCAGCAATTCATTGCATTGACTGATTGAAGTGAAGAAAGTGCCTTCTGTTGCCATTGCATTTGCACCAACATTCAGCAACATTCAATAATTCTATTTCCTGTTTTGTAGACTGAAACCTTTCTTAGTTTTTTGGCAAAATATTGTCAAAACTACCCTAAGTGTGCGTTTTAGCAGTGCACACATGACATGTCATGTCATACCTGCATAAAGTAGGCATGCAGATATATATATTTACATTGCAAGGTAACAGATGGTAGATGGATAATGGGGTTCTGCTGTCTTTGCTGTACAGACCACCAAAATTGTGATGTCTTTTTCTTTTCTCCTGCTGCCCCAATCCCTCTGGTCACCACCACCCCCCTGCAATCCAGTGAGCTAAAAAACAAGGACTGGCAGTGACAAAGCATCAGGGGGAGGCTAAAATCCGTGTGGCATGTGACATAGAGAAAAGGTCACATTGCCCTGCATCAGCCCTCTCTTAAGTCAAGTTAATTAATGGTTCTTTTTTTTCTTAATTCAACTGGATGGGCCTCCAGGCAAAGTGCTATTTGTAACGGCACCACATTCTGGAGTCACCCAGCGTGATGCTGGTTATGCCCGTGCATGTCCCCATGTCTTCAGGCCATGAGGCATCAGCTCAGCCCTCCATTCACTTTTAAGGTGTGCTGCTCCCAAGCCATCTGGGAGAGGGTGATAATGATTCTGATCCATGTGGCTTTCCATAGAAATTCCAAATGCTTGCATGAGCACCGTGGAGCAAAACAGACAGAAGATGTAAAGACAGTGTCAAATGGGAGGCCAAAATAATTTCAGTCTTCTCTGCTGTGGATGTGCAATGGGATCCTGTCTACAGCACCAAAAGAGTCACTGGTGGAGCATCTAAAGAAGGAGGAAGACTGAAATACATGGCCAAGATGTGTCCATGGTTCTCATGAGGGCAGCTCTCAGGCTGGGCAAGAGCACTAACCTCTCTCATCAGCTCTGCCTCCACCTTGGCTAGGAGATGTGCTTCTGACCTATCCCCTGTGTCCTTGTTCACAGAGGTATGTCAGCTGAGGTGGTATTCCTGACACTGAACTTTTTTGGGGGACCCACCAGGGGGGTTGATGTCATGCTCCTGCTATTCTTGATCTCTGCAAGAACTCAGCTTTGGCCCATGCTTATGAATCCTGCAGGCATTGATATCTGCTGTGGATCAGCCTTGTCTGTCTCCTGAGCCTGTGGTCAGGGTACATGTTTCTGTGCACACTTTGCCATATCTTTAAAGAAACAGCAAGGTTTTACTGAGATTCACAGTTCTCACAGTCAAGGCAAAGGCAGACAAAGGATTATTCTCTCCAAATTCCACTGGTGGCAGGGGTCCTGGTAGGTGTAGCCACTCCTCGTCTCATCCCAGTTTTCCTCCCATATTTGCTCAGCATGTCTGTAAGAAGAATTTCCACAACTAGTTTGGTTTTGTGAGGCTTTTTCACATATGTTTTACCCGCTGTTTCTCAAAACATCTGCATTAGAGGGATGCCTGTGCATGAGGAGTTGAGGAGGGGGCTTGATGGCATCTTGCATCAGACTATTTCCCACAGCTACCTAAGGCCATAATCTCACTGAACTCAGAGATTTTGACTGACTATTGAAAACCAGAGTTGGGTGCAGCTGCATCAACCCAGAGAGGTACTAGCTGAGTAGAGGCAGGACATTATTCCCAGGTTTGTTCCTGTGGTGACTCTGATCCTCCCAAAGCCATCCTCCCCGTGTTAATTCAAGTGCAGTGGGTAGGCATGTCTCTCTTGAACTGCTGTCAATCTGTTGCTCATTTCCAGCAGAGAGATAACAACTAGGAGATGACTGCCTTGTCCCTTCCTTTTCTTCCACTCAGATTTGAAGCCTGCTCTTGCCACAAACAGAAGACACACAGCAATGACTTTGTTTTGTGCCTCACTAATAATGGTTTCATTAATCACCTCAAATTGGTTTTCTCCCCTTAAAGTGTTTTTCATAGTGCAAGGAAACATCAACCTCAGCTTTGCAAACTGCTAAGTGGACACAACAAATTGAAAAGGCCTGAGTGGGAAAAAATTCAGCAACCTCCAGCAATGCCAGGAGAAGGCCAAATATTTCAAACAACATCTGCTTGGTCTTAGCCTCTGGGTGTGAACTGTTGTCTTGAAGGTGCTCAGGATTAATACTGGCTGCAGGTTTCCCTGTTCGTTTCCTTCATATCCTCCAGATACCTCTCTTGCTGGCGTGGCCTGTGCCCTCTGTTAAATTCTGCAGGTAATTCTGCGGTCACAGCAGCACTCTCCAGGGGCAGAAGTTAAGGTGGATAAGGGGCTATGCCCATGCTAAAATAAATAAAGCCATGGCAGGCCACAGACATGGAAACACAATCCTCTGCTCTGCAGAAACAGTTATAACAGCCCCTGGCATGCTTTTGTCCTGGGCCAATTAATGCTCTCCCAAACGATTCTTGGGAACAGTTTGGGAGTTAGCACGTGCCAAGGAACGTTCCCAGTTGGTCAGATGGATGAATCCATCCTGTTCTGAAAGCTAAGAGAGTCTAATAGATGAACGCAGCCAGACCGTGTCAGTTGGCCTCGGTGTCTGGGAATACTCCTGGGCACATTTAATTTACTAGTGAAGATGTAGCCAGAATGTCTCTTCAGGACCATTCATTACTTATATATCTGTGTTGAAGTCAGTGTGGTTTTTTGCACTAGTCTGATTGTATCCCACTGCCTCTGGTTTTAAAGCTCTTCTTTTTTTTCTCTTGGCTGCTGTAGCTGATTTGGGACACGATCTGCTGTCTTCATAAATCTGTGCCGTGTCAGTGTACTCCTCAGTGTACTCAGATTCCAAGAGCTGATGGTGTTTTTTCTGTCCACTCTGAGGTGTTTAAGAAGCCCTGATTATAGTCAATTAAAAGGCATCCTTTCCCTTTTGCAGTCTGTGCATTAAATATTTTTTTTTTAACAGTTTTTTCTTCTTTTCTGCCTTCTCAGTTTCTCTCTCTGGCATGTTTAGAAGGTAAGAACAGTCATTGCTGACTCTGTGCAGGATATGGATGGTTGATGAGGAAAAAATCTGCTGGTGGCCATCTCATTTTTAACTCTACCAGTGCCTCCCATGCTACTGAGCTGCTCGGAGCAGGATATTTCTCATAAGAACAGCGGGAAGCACAGTGGTACTTCTCTGTACAACGTGGCTGCAAAGACCTCAAACATTTTGATTACCTTTGAGCTGGTGAACTACAAAACTCCAGAGCCAGTTCTGTGGCCCTAGGGTCAACTTTCAGTGTGACCACATGCATAGTTATTAAGCTCCTGTTTCCTCCAGGTCTGACTGGTTGCACCCCAACTGGAATAGTCGTAGAACACGCTAATCCCCAGTCAACTTCTAGACTCTGTTTTGGCCAGTTGTCCAGTGTTAGTTGACCTAGACACAAAAAACATGCCAAGCCTTGTTCTAGGAATGTAAACTATATGTGACTGAGTACCAGGGCTAAGGCATAAACCTTCCCAAGTGTAGACATAGCCTTGCTGTACCTCTGTTTAAGGCTGAGGGAAAACATCTGGCTTTGGAGGTTATTTCAGCATGGGCAGCATGTCTAACATGCTATCCCTATTCCAACCCCAGGTGAAGAAATGTCTCCGTGGCAGCTCAGTCATTTATTCTGCTTATATTTTTCTGTCCTCTGTGAAAGAAAGCAAAAAAAAATCAAGCCAATCCAACTGACTAAAATCCCATGCTTTGTTGTTCCTGGCTGTAATACTCATAGATAGGTTCTTTGTCCCTCTCCAGTCCCCACTAGCATCACCAAGGTTAAGAGCGATTCCCCCCTGTCCTATGGAAGAGCTTTGGTGTCTGGGAGTAAAAAGACTCTGAAAGGTTACAGTTTCTCTCAAATCCTTCCTATTAATATCTCAGATACAGAATGAAAGCAAGAGCACTAACTGAAAAAACAACCAAAGGACTGAGTGATTTCCTGCCGGTCTTACAGTGATTTCTGTTGGTTAGGGCAGGGAGAAGACAGATTTGGAGAGTTCAGGAGATGCCTAGACAGTCTTCAAGAAAGTAGTCTTCATTGATGTTACTTTATCAAACTGCATGTAAAGGCAGAGCCTGAACTATTCTGATTTACCATGTTCTATGCAGAGAATTTTTGCATCAAGACCCAGGCTGAGCAACCTCGTCTAGTGGGAAGTGTCCCTGCCCATGGCAGAGTGATTGGAATGAGATGATATTTAAGGTCCTCTCTAACCCAAACCATTCTGTGTTTCTACGTTTCTTGTAAACCTCTTTTCACTAGTTACTAAGTGGAGAGAATCGATATCTCAGTTCCGGTGTTTATTCCCAAATTCCAGGGCTTACCTGGGAAAATTTAACCATCTGTGCTTGAACTACATGAAGCGCCTGACTGTTACACCAGACTGTCAGGTTCTAGGAAACCTTTGTTCCCAGCAGTGAGAGAAGGTGAAGCACTAGGCTGGATTTGAAGGCTGGACCTGGTGTAGGTACACCCTCAGATCCCCATAGGGCTCAGTTCCTAAATGGCAAATCTCTCTTTCTTTTCCTGCTCTCATTCAACTCTAGGCTCTCTAAAGAGTGTCTCACTGTCAGCTTGTATATCAGTGTCCCATCTCCATAGATGCCTGACCATAGCACTTTCCAGGCAGATAATATGAATCCATTCGTGCTCCAGTCCAGCTCCATCAGTTTGCACAGATGAGCAGAATAATCACTAAACAGAGATGTAAACCCTGTGATGGTTGACCAGGGTGTGGTGCACTGATCTTCCCTGATCATCCTATTCCCTACCAGGATGGCTGGTAGTGCCCCGAGTTCAAACGTGGTTTTGGTGCCTCGGGGACGCAGCGTGTGCTTTGATGATACGGATCTGATCAACGTCCATATGCACCTTTGATGCCTGCTGGATGCTTGTGCAAAGGTCAGGTGTCTTTAGTGCTCTCCCAGAAGGTTTTTAATGGAGTGAGCTGCTAGCTTTTATCCTTTCTCATAATTTTATGAGGCAGAATCCCCCCTCCCCCAGGCAAGCAGCCAGCCTGCCACTAGCTATTCACTTGAAAATTATGATGAAGCTTGAAATAAAACACAGCCGTGGACTGAACCCACTAACCCCCAGTCCAAAGGTATTAAGGCTGCCGGTTGATAGAGACAATATCTAGTTCTTGGAAATGTTTTGCTTCCAGCACCCCAGATGATTAGGAAGAGAGGACTAGGCGAAAAAGATAATGATTCCGTATTTGCTGTGGAAATGGCAAGTGCAATTAGAATTGCCAACTGAGTTGTGATCAAAATTCTGATTAATTACTTACTGCTATTTCACAGAGAAGAAATTAGTGCGTATCTAATTGGCGTTACTGGAATGTATTCTGTGCCTCACTTGCATAAATTAAATGTAAAGAACAAATCTACTGCGAGTGGATGCGAGAGAGGAAAAGAGAGGGAGCAAAAGAGAATGTGTGATACTGGAAGAGATCCTCAGGTGATGTAAATCAGGACGGCTCCAATGAAGTCTCTGGATGGTGAAGCTTGGACTTGGGATGCTGAAAGAGGTACTTTGATTGAGGTGTTTACTGAGTGTCTGTGCTACATAAAAAGAGGAGGTCAGGCTAGAGGATCACAGCAGCCTTTCTTCCAGTCTCATTGAATCTCACTCCATCAAAACCAGTCACAGCAGTATCAAATCCTATTTTCAGCTCACGAGGCCACGGCACCAACCCCCCCCCCCC
>VZTM01036898.1:64937-90019 GCA_013400555.1 Jacana jacana
AGAGAAGAAGAGAAGAAGAGAGGAGGAGAGGAGAGGAGAGGAGAGGAAGTAAATGGACACAAGACTGCTGATAAAAAGATATTGGTGGCATTGAGCAGGGTGAGGAGAGAGCTCAAGAGGTCACCTCAACTCACCCATCAAAACAGTGTCTATACATACACTGTTCCTAAGAGAAGTTAAGATAAATGTTTCTTCAGTCTCGTTAATTCCACCAGGTTCCTAATTGCCTTCTTTCAAGGCCTCTTTTTTGTTTGTTTGTTTGTTTGAGTTTTTTTGTTTGGTTGGGTTTTTCTTTCTGTTTTTTGGTGTTTTGGGTTTTTTTTATTATTATTTATTTTATGAGAAGGTGTTTTTCTAGTTTCTAACTTAAGCTTTCATTCTGAAATATTAACTATTTTTTCTTCTCTCTGGATTGAACATGGGGAAACCACCTTCATTCATTCCCGATAATTTTTATGAAGCTTTTATGAACTAATTAAACCCTTTGATATACTAATTGAAAGTCTTTGTGGGCTGAACTTGGGATATTTGAAGTATGTTTGTTTAAATGGTATATCTGGGGATGGGGGGAGGCTTTTCAATAAAATAGTTTTAAGAAAAAAACTACATCATTCAAAATATTATAATATCTCAGGAAAAGTCGCAAACTTAGTAAAATTTTGCTCTTCAGTCAAAATGTTTGATTTGTTAATGAACAAATAAAGAGAAAACAATTTTAGGGCAAATGCAGAACTCTGTCCTGAACTCTCCTTCACCTATGTCTTAAAAAATAATTGTAATCTTTACATTTGATTCTAACCCAAATACTTCCAAGATCTGCTATTTGTTTCCGTTTTCCTTCTGGCCCACTTCTAATGGAAAATCGTTCAATCTCTTTGTGAGTCTGTTTCCAGGACCAAAGAACTGTTCTCACTGGGAAGAAATGATAATAGTAATACTAAAGTGGAGTTCCCTGCAAATTTTATACTGAGGCAGTTAATTTTATCCCCTAACTTTATTTTTGCAGAAGAAAAGGATGATTTGTCTTTGCAGTGACTGCAGGCCGAGGAGGGAAAGAGAAGTTGAGCACCTTCCCGTCCATAACCAAAACTGGCAGCGATGGCCTTAATAGAGTTCAAGTTTATTTGACTAATTCTTTCACCACTTGTCAGAGAACATACTTTTGTTTGCTGTAACAGACCGAGCTCCTTCCTCCCCCATTTCTCCAGTGAGTAGCACAAGCACTTGTGTGGAGTGCACATTACTGCTAACCGTTATGATGTTTGCTGTCAAACTCATTTATTTATGCAACCGCTGTGGAAAGGCCTGGGGCCCATAAGCAGCCCTGAAAGATTTCAGAGCCCTGGTGTGGGGTCATGAAAGGGAAAGTGAGGGGGAGGGCGAAGCCTCCACTGGTTATGAGAAAGGAACTGACACAGGAAATGGTCACATATGGCACAGATTTATTGTGTCCGGGACTTCCCATTCAAAACTCATTATATCCACAGCTCAGAGCAGTGTATGGCACGGCCACATTCATTTTTAGGTCTGGCATCCGATGAAATTGCTGTTCTGCTGTCGGGTGGCAGTGGTGATTTTATCGTTCTTTGGCTGGAGAGATGGTGACTGGAACCACCTCAGCAAAGGCTCTGCCCCTTGCCTTTTGGGTATCGGTTTGGCTAAAGCTTTGGTCAATGGGGTTAGTGGTTGGGAGGAGGGAAAAATCCTCCTGGGCTTTAAAAACACCTAAAGGAAACCAGGATTATCTTAAGAGAATACATAATGGGAAAAGCTTCGGTAGTGACATGAGAAACAAATTGATACTTGCAGAACAGCAAGTTTTTTTCAAAGGTGAAATAACTTGGACCAAAAGACCCTTCTCTTTGCATTTTCTCCTTTAATCATATTTCCTGGGAGACAAGATCCTACTCACACCCAGCTTTGAATGATGGATAATGACTTCAAGAGGTTTGTGGGAATAGTTTGTTTGTACTATCTGCTTCAGGAGAACATCTAAAAGCTCCGGTCAGGGCCCTGGGTGATGCACAAAAAGTCATTATTTCCACCCCTTAGGTGTGTGTTGATAGCCCTTAGGAATGCTATGGAGACCCAAATTCTCTCTCCCACGTTGTCCTATGAGGGTTTGCTCAGTTCCTTTAACCCAGCCTCATGCCATACTTGATTTCATTACAATAGGGTTTAAAGTAGAGACTCCTGCATTCTCCTTCACTCAGGGTTACAATTTAAGGGTGTTTAATTTATGACACTTTTGGGGACTCTCTGAAAATGCACAAAATCATGAAGTATAGCACAATAATGCCTTTTAATCCTTTTTGTCTCCTCACACAATTCAATGCCAGGTAATGCTTCTTTTGCCACCACATTGGTTTTATCTGCGTAATAAGCATTGTGGGGAACTTTGTGTTGTCAGGATGGCTAACATGATTTAAATTCCCTAATCATTAACAATATGGTGGACAAAAGTGCTCAAAAATTCTGTCTTTCTGATTAAGTGTAATAAAATGATAAAGAAACTTCTCTGGGCCAGTGCTGACAATAATAGGAATGAGCCCAGTGTCTATTCTACTGAGCAAAGCAGCACTGGGGTATGGACACTGGAGCTTCTCAGTCACTATTGCTCCATCAAGAGAAGACCTCCAAGTCTAGTTTGGCCCCAGGCAACACACCAGTGTCCAAGACACTAGCCACTTTTGAAAAATTAGCACAAGTCAGGAGCCAGGCTAAAAGAACAGTGTGGAAATGGCCACCATCTTTTGGAGGGCCAGTGATTTTCATACTATGGGAGTGCCATGCCAACTGGCCTCATGGACAAGGAACTGGCCTTGGCACTGATTATTTTATTAATTGTGATGCATGCAGTGACATAGCAGCTCAATTTCAGCCTAGTCTTCTGTGCACAGACAGCCAAGGTATTTTCAGGCGTGGTCACCTTGTGGTGGCAGCAGGGCATTTTGAGAAGTTCTGTGGCACTGTAAGTAATGTCCCTAAATTCAGCCATGACCTAAGGCCTGGCCTGGGCAACCTCACTAAAGGGCACTTTAGATTTACTGACCCTCCTCTTTTGAGATGCCTCAAGATATATTCTCCTGGCTGGGTTATTCTCCTCCCCTTTTCACGGTTTTGTGAGACAGGTTTGATATTTTCTCTCAAATATGAAAGACCAAAGATGATGACTCTGACTTGAGACATTCCTGACCTGTAAATCACTGAAAGCTTGAGGAGTATTTTAGGTGAACATTGCATTCTTTGCTCCAAGACCTTTTCTAGGTGACTTTTTTCAATCACCATTGGAAAGCACCCTGGCCTCAGTAAGCTTCTGGTCTCCCCTGTTAAGCCTTTATTGTGCGCTTCTGCTTTAAGGTCGAGAATGAGTTATTACTATAGTCCCTGGGAACTTGAAAACTGCAATAATTTGTTCATAACTCGGAAAGATTTACTATCATCTACAATGTATGTGCCTTACCTCTTACCTTACGTGGGGGAGCTCTGAAGGGTTGGTGCCAGCATAAAAATACCCAAACGTATGAAAGATGCAAATAATGCTAGATTTTATAACGAATAAATACTAGCAACGTGTGCAGCTATCTCAACACGTGCCAGCAACAAATGCAAGAGCAAGCACTTTGAGTACTAACCCTTTGTTTTTCTATGGATTTGTATGTGAAAAGGAAGGGCGAAAGCAAGTCCTGTGGTGTCTAACAAGGGGGAGCTTACCCTACAGTTTTTCCTTTCAGAGCACTAGTAACTGTTTTTTCTCGACTTGGACACCTACTTTAGCAAAACTTGCAGGAACGTAGTGTCTTTGAGTCCACAAACATGACTGAAATTGGCCAGGGGCTTCCAAGTTTTTTATGGAGGAACGATAAACAGGAGAGCATAAAACCCCCCACGCTACGATGTTATGAGACTCATTTCCTTCTTAAAATAATTTTCTTTAAAAGAAAGAATTAAGAGCCTAAAGCAATCGCTCCATTTTTATTTACACAGTCCCTGCTATGAGTATATACGTGTGTGTGTGTATCTCACACATGTATGTACACAAATGCATGAGCAAGCACACGTGCCACCATGCATTCCTGTATGTCTGTTCCTAATACAGACTTTGCGCATAACCCACCGTGAGTAAGTTACTTGACATTGCGTATCTCTGTGTTTATCCCCCAAGGGGCAACTCTGATAAGCTCAATTGAGTGATATCCCTAATTTACAGTCAGAGAGACTTCTAAAAACGACGGGGGGGATGCCTCGTTCCAGCATCTGCTGAAGTCGAAGGGCTTCTTTTCACTTACCTACGCAAAGATTTACAAGATCAGGGTCTCCAGAGATCTTTGCTTTCAAAGGGACCTGTGTGTAGGCACGAGGACCCCGTGCCAGGGATTAGACAGGAGAATTAGGGCCAAAATTATTTATGGGGGTCTTCCGAACTCAAGAAAGGTAGAAACCCTTTTGTACAACAAAAACGATCAACCTCAGAATAATTTACTATCACTGGATTTCTAAGGTCCTATTCCTGGACACACACACACCCCCACCCCTTCTTATTTATTTATTTATTTATTTATTTCACATTTGAATGTCAGGAGGTCAAAAAGAACAGTTAATGCTGATGAATATTTCCCCCTCAGCAGAGATATGTGTTGGCCAGCCCAAGGCCAATGAATCGCAATTTCTAAACAGTGTCCCATTTATCTCCCCCCTCCCCCTTTCCTCCCCAACTCGCTTTTATATTTTTGTAACTATAATTGTAGTTAAATTAGAAATAACTGACGGGCAAATCCAGTTGGACGGAAAGAAAATTGTGGGAGATTTATTTTATTTTGATAAGAAACTGACATTGCCTTTTGTTTTTGTCAAAAAAATGAGTATTTTTGCCCTGTACCGTGAATTGTGAAATCCATCACGAAATGGGTAAAAATTATTGAAGGAAATGGTGGTGTTAACCTGAAGGGGAAAATCATTAATGTTGATGTATTTCATTCAATTTTAAATGTAGAATTTATTTTATTTTATTTTATTTATTTGGCATTGGGGAACAAGGGAACAGGCAGGAGACTTGCATAGAACTCTATGTGCCTTTAAGTCAAAACATCTATTTTAAAAGCACTCTTCCCTTCTTCCCTCCTGCTCCATTTTTCTAAATAAAGGATATGAGATGTTGTTGTTGGTGGTGGTTTTTTTCCTAAGCAAAGAGGACCCCCTCGGCGCATTTTTCTTTTCAAATGTGAAATGAGGTGGAAAATCCTCATTTCACGACAGGAAGGACAAATATTGACACAAAGTTAATATTTGTCAGGAGCCCTAGAAGCAACCTGAGTGTTCAAATCTCATATAGATAGATGTGGCTGTGTGTGTGTCTGCATGTATATAATTAAATGATAAAATTAACGTGATAATAGGGAAATCTGCAGAAAGCAGGGGCTGAGGAATTAGCTGGAGAGGGTGGACACCCACAGTCCCCAAAGAGTTTTTGCCTCTTTTTTGGACACACACCCAGCCCACGTGCCCATGCAAGTGCTCAAACCCACGTGTAAGACTTCTTGTTGACTCACACTCAACTACACTGCTTTCTTCTTTTTTTCTTTCTCCCCATTCCCCCCCCTCCTGCTCCTCTCTCACACACACGTGTGTGCAGACCCAGGCACACCTGCAATTACAACCTGTTTAATCTAATTTCACCCTTTGTGAGGGGATGCTCCTGGAATTTATCCCCGTTATTGTTCATCGCCAATGTAAATAGCACATGTCAGCTCAATATTCGGTGGTCACTCAGTATTTATTAAGTCCTGTCCACTCTGGCCTTTTTTAGAGGAAAGCCCTGGGGCAGATTAGCTGCTGGCCCTGACACGCCACGTCACTTATCTGTTCGCATTGATTATGAGAGTCAGCTGTGGCCAGGACTCACTTTTTTTTTCCTTCTCCTCTCAGACCCCTCTTACAAGCACCCCTGCTTGGATTTTCATGAGGAAATAATCAGATTAGGGCTTCAGCAGCGAGTTCATATGGAGTTCTCTTTCTCCAATGTGCTACTAACTGAATAAACGTGTTTTGTGGTAAATTGTAAATGACATTATGATTACTAAGGCCAGCATGGGTTTCATTTAAAAGTGATCGAAATTGCAGGCTGCAGAAATTGTGACTGGCAGATAAGGCCATTTGGAAGGAGACAGCCACGACACGTGTGCGTGTGTGTGTTGGCTGTTCAGGAAACCAAGCAAACCCGCTTTGCCAAGCCGGCAGGGCAAAGGCAAGTCCTGGGAAATCACAAAATATCGGCAAATCCCATTTGCAGACGAGAGAAATGTCACTGGGGGGGTAGATGGGAGGTTTCCGGGAGTGTGGCCGATGAGATCTGTCAGCCTTTGTGGGTTGGCTGGTTGGCTGCCCGCTGCATCCTCCCACTGTGCTGGGACAATACCCAGCGTCTCCAAGTGTAGCGTTTTCACCTCTCCTGCTTCTGAATGAAGTGGCTTGCTGCCTCTCCCTTTGCCCCTGGCAAAATGCTCACACTCATAAAGTAAAAAAAATCCAAACCAACAACAACAAAAAGGCAAGAAAAAGGGAAAACAAAATGGTAAAGTGGTGTCTAAAAATAGGGGCTTTCTTTTGTACCGATCCTATCTGACTTGGACATCCTCCCCGAATAAAGCTTGACATTTATGTAATCTCATTGCCTTCCTCGGTGATGTGCAGAGCACGAGCTCATTCTGGGAAACGCTCGCAGACCTGGGTAGCAGTCTGCACCCGAGGAATCCCCTTGAAATCAATCATCAGGGAAGTGTCTGCAGGACCCAGGCATTGAGATGTAGCTATAAGCAGAGCCCAGACTGATTTCTTATAGCTCGTTTCTTTTCCAGGAGTCCGGTAGTTTCATCTATCAGTGAGTTGCCCAGTTACAGTTTCCCTGATGAGGGGAATGCCCTTTTATTCACCCAAAACTTTGTGACTCTCGAGGATGTTGCCGGCCCTTCCTTTTTATCATTAGTGCCAGGCGTTGTTGATCTGCCTGCACGTCTCCAAAGCTGCTGGATGAGGAATGCAGAGATGGTTTGGGCATCGGCTGTGCCTTGCCTGACATATTTGTGAGCACAGCTAAGGAAGGAGCAGGCTCGTGGAGGGAAGGAGGATTATAGCTGGCTGCAGCAGCAAATTCCTCCTTTGATTTTGTTTTGAAGAGAGGAAGGAAAAACAGAAACACACTTCTTTTTCTAAGATGCTCCAGGCAGAAATGTTTATGCTTTTGGTGCCCATATCTGAACTCATTTACTTTTATTCTCTCTTTATAATCAGTGATGATCTCATCATTACAGCCTGAGGCACAATTTCTCTAATCTTAAAGCAGAGACCTACATTTGGTCAGGTGGAGCATGCTCTAGCTCAGAAAACTGTATGGATTACACCTCTTCTGGTTGGATCCTTCCACAAAAGTGTCCTCTTGACTTGTCACCACAGACACTTGGGATGGGATTCAGTGGCATATTCTGACATACATGGAAGTGTCTTATCTCCTGTCGTATTCAGCGAAAGAATACCTAAAGTGTCACCTAAGGGGGCTTTAGTACTCCCATGGACCATGTGTTACGTCTGCAGATGTTGTAGCTACCCAAAGAAGTCCAAGTGACATTATGCACTTGCGTGTGACAGGATCCTACCTCTCATCACTAAAGTTACAGGGTTGTAAAGGGCAATCTGGCTGACAAAACAGAGGTATTTCAGGGTGAAGTTCATTGCTTTCTAAACTGTATTGATAACTTTATTGATAAAAGGGGAATTGGGAGTGTTTCAGTTACCATAAATGTGTGTCTAGTATAAGTTCAGTTGCCATGGGGTGTCCCACCACACCTCCAGCTGCTGCTCTTCAAGCACGTAGTTCTTTTGTAGACCCTCTGTAGAAACCTGAGGACATCCCATGAGATACTAGATACCTGCCTGTGGGCAAGCAATTTAAACTCCAGATCTTCACTGACTGCAGTGGGAGCACAGACAGTTGGAACACGTGTCTGAATCTGGTGCTTTATCCTATCTCTAAAACTTGCTGAGACAGTTCACTGCTGGAGTAGATTAATGATGTTCTGGTCCTTTCTATTTTTTTTGTTTGTTTGTTTGGGATAGAGTCCCTGTGAGTAGGATGAGAGGGTTTATATACCATTAAGTCCTTGTTTTCCAAAGACTTGCAGCCATGCTTTGATTTTTTTACCCTGCTACAGGCTTGGAACCAGGAGAATGTAGAAGACATAAGGACATAGGGATGCAGTGGTGGGTCAGACCAAAAGTCCATATGCTGTGCTTGTTCTTTCAACAGTGGCCATAATTTAATGTCTAGAAAGAACAAGTCCAATTTATACATTACTTCTCTGTCATTCATCAGTAGTCTTCAAACATTTTCAGCTCAAGAACATCTTAGGGATACTAAATAAGCATATTAAGTATATCTCCATATCAAGGAATTATCAAGGGATATTAAATAGGTAGCAGTTTCTACCTATTTAATAACCCTTGGTGCCCAGGCTTCTCTTAAAATTTTGTAAAATTATAGCGTTGCCAAATGAACTTGGAGCCTTGAACGGGAAAATAAACAGTTCTAGCACAAACTGTTGAGATATCTGTATTTCATATTTATATTTTTTCTCTCCCCATCTCCCTTCATTCTCTTCCAGGAATTTACAGAGACGATAACAAGTGTACCTTCAAGCCCTCAGTACAAGGCTACTTCTGCAACCAGGCAGATCATGCACTTGTCGTCCTAGAAAACTTGGACCCCAGTACGGTCAGCCAGAGACTGTTTCCAGTGGTAGCAATCACTGGCAGCTTTATGGACATCTTCAGTGATGTGACGTCACATGCATCGTGTTATCCTGCAGAGCATCGTTCTACTTTCTCTTTTGTGTTGCCATCCACCAAACTCACTACAATTTGCTTCCCAGACCTACCACCTTGGTCTTTCAGACTCTATCTCCTCAGTGGCCAAAACACAACCAGAGTGCCCCTTGCTATATTCTACGACGAACCACTCAGCCTTCGTGTTTTCATTCAAGGGAAATACATCTCTCCAACTCCATCTTCTTTCTCACTGAACGAAGGGCCAGGAGCCAATTACTTTAGCTTTGAAGACAATCTTCTCTATGTTCTCCTGCATGAGAAGGAACCTGTAGAAATAGTTGCTGGTTTTTCCCTTCTCATGGCTTTCACTGTAACTGAGGCTCTTGGGGAAGAGGGTGAAGGAAGTACAATACGTCAATTAGCTGATTTCTTGAAGATTGGTCATGACCAAGTTAGAGTAGTCCATCATGTACTGGGAGGTGAAAGCATGTTGAAGTTAATTTCAGCCAATGCTAGCAAGAAGAAGTATCACTGCCCTGACATGGCATTTTGTACAGCCTTTCCTAGCAGGTCTAGCTCACAGAAACTGGGGAGAGGACCAGTGAATACTCGAGCACTGGATCCATCGGATGAAGCTGGTCCATCAAGAGTGCTCATCGTTGAAATTGGTGATCCGCCAGGCCATCCAAGAGATGAGTTGACAAGTGACAGCTTAGAGGGTTTGGCCAGAACAATTATCAACACTCACCAGACTGGAGACCTTCAGAGAGGGCTCGGCTTGCAGGTTGATACCTTGATGGTGACTCAGCCTGTCTCACTGCTTCCAGCAGAAGCCAACAATAGGTAAGAGATGCAGCATCACCAATTTCTGATGTAAGAGTAATGAGGCAATTTAACCACTTGATCTGCTTATTAAGATAGGGATTAGGTTCATTGACTGAAATATGACTAACCATGGTGAAACACATTGTAAAATTTCCATGACAGAGCTATGCCCAAGTACTAGCTGGATTTGTGAGGCTGAATCACTGTGTTATTCTGCTGATGCTCCTAGATCTCTGTAGCGCAGAAGTGCCCACGATTCTTTAGACCAAGAGCAGAGTTCCAGGATGTTTGCCTTGAAAGGACAAAGTATTGGGGAAAAGTCAATGTTTCTAATGATGTTCAGACTACAATAGATGATAAGATTTAACGAATTAAATCTAAAAATGTTCATAAATTGGTATAGCACCAGAGGTGTGTTACGAAAGATCAGTTGTTGCCTTAATTAAATTGCAGGCCTAAACCTCGATTTTTATACTTTTAAACTTTTAGGCCAGAATGGTCTGTTTAATTTTCAACTTCAATCTTCTGCATGGCACAGCCCACTGCTGTTCACTTTGATACCTCAGCATTGACCTTTCTTTTTGGCTAAAATATTTTATCTAGAAAAGCATCTCACCTTGAAGATATAAGAGGTGGACATATACAACACTACTGGAATATGTGTCTAGACGTTGGATGCTATACCTGGTCTTACTGTCACAAGTACTTACCTGCTCTTCTTTTGTCAGCCTTTCTGTCTCCAGTTTCCCATAAGAGTCTGTTTTTCTTTCCTTCCCTGTTACATCAGTGTGTTTCTGGGCATTGACTCTTCCTCCTCCTCCAGATACCTCCAGAGTAATCAAATCACTTAGCTGTCTGCTTTTTAATAAATTGAAAGGTTTGAGTTCTGGAGAATGTTTCTTTCCTCCTCTGTCTGTTTTCTGAATCCTTTTTGAAGCATGTATGTCTGAAAAGCCAACAGTTTTCCTCCGTATCAGTGCCATACGTAAAAGTGGTGCTAAATCCCATTTTCTACTGACAGAATTCTATGATCCCATTAGCCCATTTTTCCACAGACATAGGAGAGCTCATGATGCTCCGTTTGCTCACTGTATTCATTAATTCCTTTTCAGTCCTAGCTTTCCAGGACCCAAGCCATCCAGTTTGTTTGCCCAGGTCCAACTCACCACATGGTTTAAATGCCCATATTTGACTCTTCTTTTCATAATATGTCAGCCCACCAACCCTTCTGGGCATTTTATGTTTATATTTGTTTCTTGACATAGACAAAACATCAGGCCTGCAGCTGATTTTGACAGAACAACACAGGACACCTCTTTACTTTATAATGATTTCCCAATGGAAGGTACCTTTTGAGCTCTGTCAGCTACCTAGTTCTTGGCAAGTTTTGTACTTGCTAATTTTTTATTGATGTTCTGTACCAAGATTCAGTTTTTGAAGGTCATTTCCCCCTTCTCCACCACAGCAACCAACAACCCTTTCAGTCCCTTCTTCATCTGTGCCGACTTGCACTTTTCAGCCTCTTGCAGCCACTATTTGCATGGCCCAGATGGCAGCCCTTATCTGCAGAGGAGGCTGGAAGGAGCGATGCTGGGAAGGGAGCAGACAGCAGTCTATTTCAGCCTCAGATCTTCAATCTGTATTAAAAGCATATGGGAAATATGAAAAAGGTAATATCCCATCTGTTTTTAATAGGGGCCGTAGGATTAGATGTTTGGCAACCTTATTGTGTACTCTGTTGATATTGCATAATGTTATTTTTTGATGTTGTGCACTACTGAGCCTTGCCCAAGCATAAACATATTCCGTCTATGCAAGAAAGAAATTGGATTTGCCTAAGACTTACTTTCTCTAATTAATACCGTATCCTCTAACGTTTACCAGTGACCCCTGTGCCATTCTGATGTCTGTTGGAGATACAAACTAGTGATGCAAACTACTATTCACAAGCTTAACTTTTCTGCTAGGTATTGTGTGGCTTATGGTAGTGAAGTACCCATAGTAACCACGCTGGTCTGTTACCATGATAATCTTTGTTTGGTTTGGGTTTTTGTTTGGTTTTGGGTATTTTTATTTAAGTGGTCTCATACTAAGCACTGTGGCAATTCTTATTTGTGAGATTAAATCTTAAATTAGGGCCAAAATATGCAATATTTTTTGCCAGCAGAACTAACATTACTATTGTCAGTGGGTGTCTTTGTGTCATGGTGCAGGAGGCTACAAAATAGGACAGCAAAAAAATGTTGCAGGAAATTTTACACCCTGTGATAGGAAATGTTGCCCTGTCTTTAAACCATCCCAGAACATTTCATAGCCTTCAGAGTGTGACAGGTATGAGACCCCTCATTCAGTGTGTTCGTTAATGACGATCAGAACAAGAACTGAGAGAACTTTGTAGAGTAGGGCTGATGGTTGGACTCGATGATCCCAAGGGTCTCTTCCAACCAGAATGATTCTATGATTCTATGATTCTAAGAGGAGCAACAATAGCTAAATGGTGGGAGAGGAGCAAGGTATAGATTTCTTTAAAGTTCACCAGAACCCTATTAAAGGCCTTTAGGTTCATGAACGCATCAGTGTAACATGATGGGGGGAAAATCAGGGATCACCTAAAGGTGAGGACCACCCTCTTCTGTCTGCCAGTGAAGAATCCTCGTGGCTGCCTTTTTTTGGGAAGAAATGGCATTTTCTCCACACTGGGGACTGCTCTCCCAGCTGGGTTTTGTCTTCCTGTCTGTGCACGCTCTATGAAACCAGTTTGAGCAGCAAGGATCAGGAGAGGTCACTAGGAAGGAGGCTGATTTATTACAGGGATTGAGAGCAGTGCTAGCTTAAAGCCATAGATTCACCATCTCAGAAGGGGAAGACCTGGAATATATATTAAAGAGAATACTAACATCACCAGATCATAGGGACCACATCAGAGATCATACACCTTTAGCTGCCTGGGCTCCTCTGCAGCGTTATTTATTGCTCCCCATCAGTCATAGCTTTTCCGGAATTACTCATGGCTGACATTTCTGATGCAATAAGGCCACAGATAACTTGTGAAATGAAATCAGGGTTTTCCTGTTGGGACATGTAGTATCCCCACTGTCTATCTGTCTCTCTTTAGGCAGTACATGCTAGCACAAGCAAGGATAATGGGGCTGGGATTACAAGTCAGGCTAAGTATTCCTGTGTATTTGTCTGTGGAAGGGAAAGAAAAATATTTTCACCCCTGAGTAGTACAAAATCCAATCAGGCTGTCAGATATACACAAAACCTGCACTCCTGTCAGGCCAGTCTCCCTGTGGTTTCATAGTGGCTCCTTTTGCATTAAGACAACAATAAAAAACCACCCCAAACAGACAAACAAACCCCTTTGACCAGCAGAGAATAGGTGTTCGTCTTCGCAGCCCAGGACAGTGAAGCTGAAGGGAGCCTTGGAAACCTCGCTGTGGTTGGGTAGCAAGGCAGTAAGTCTGTATTTCACATTCTCAAAGCTTTAAAAAAATTACTTGTCTGTTATGATTCGGTATGCTTTTTAACATGGCTTTAACTCCTTTGTTAGGGTCACTTCAAGCACAGCTCATTGGTTTGTCAAGGGAAGACAGAGGTGATTTGCTCTGAGTACCATAGTCTTGCACAGCCGGAGAATCAGAGAGATAACTATCACATGGCTTCATCTTTCTCTGAATGTCTGTATATTAATATATACTGTGATGCATTTACAGATAGAAATCTCTGTTTTGCAAAGTTTGCCTGATATATATAAATATATATATATAATATATAAAAGTATATAATTGAAAGAACAAGAGAACACAATAGCAAACGTATTGTGTGTGTGTGCCTTCATACAAAACAAGAAATATAAAGCTGGACAGCCATCCAGAAGCCACTTAGTCCATATCCCCACATTAGTGCAGGGCACTCTGCTCCTTGATGACCCTTTAACCTGGTACAAAGTGAATTTTGCAGGCATTACTCTTTCTGCATTAAGAGTTAGGTTTGGGGTAGCACGTGAAAAAAAAGTATGTATGCAGGAAATAACAGTGTTTGAGACTCACAGCAAGCAATAAAAGCGGAGCAAATCATCAAAGAACTGCTCATTCCGACAGCAATACCCATGCAGAGGACTAAATGAGAAATTAGAACCAATTCGCTACGTCACACGCCATACAACACAGGCAGGCAGGGTTAGAAGTCCAAACTAAATTAATTCGGACACATTCTAACCCCAAAGTGCCTGGGTTTGGTAACCTTGGTCCAGGTTTATGGCAGGGGGCTGTATGGAACTGCAGAGGGTTTTAAAAAAGGGAGATGACAACTGTTTTTTCCCCTACGTAGGGATCCAACTTTTCCTGCAGTGGGTAGGCAAAGGCAGGGTGCTAAAAACCCTGATGTCAGAGCTGCTGTGATTGCGGCGCTTGAGGTTTGAGAAAGGTTTTATCTGCCACCCATCCCTGAACTAAAGGTGTGGGTAAAGCGATACCCAGGAGTTTAAACTGTAAATGTAAAAGCTACTTAAAATTAGGGTTGCATAATTGGAAGTCAGATGTTCACAGGGACACTATAAAGAGCATGTTTTTGGGTAGCATATGCCTCTCTGCTTGTTGATGTACAAAGAAGACAACCTCAGCTCAAGTCAGGGAAGGACATTTAAGACGGTGATGGAAACGGAGAGTGTTTTTGAGATGTGAGGAATAAAACAGCTTGGTTTGTTTAACTTGGCAAAGCCAGGCTGAGGGGAGATACCATCCTATCTGCGAAAATAGCTTGAAATAGTAAATATCAGAGAAGAAGCTCTGGACACTAATGGACAATGACAGCACAGGACCTAGTGGCTGAAAAGTATCAAGGGGTAAATTTATATTTAAAAACAGAAAATGGTTCCTCCTCAGAGAATCAACTGGAAGAACCTGCCAGCAGAACTGGAAGAAGACCATTTCCCATTCAACATCAACCTGTTTTCCTGAATTCTTATTTGTCCACATGGTCAAGGCAATACTATGAACTTTTTCCATTATTATTTTTTTTTGTTTAATAATAATTTGGAAGTAGCTGAGACCCATTTTTGACAACAACTGATTTAGCAGTCTGGTTAAACTGTGGAAAAGTACATGGTACAAAGTCTTCCTCAAGGACTGGACAGCGAACTGGTCCCAGTGCTGGTAGGTCAGCGCTGTCTAAAAACCTCTGCTTTTCTCAAGGATCCATTTCCCCCCTTAACAATTAATGGGACCTGCGATAAAAGAGATGTTTTACACCATGCATGTATATGGCAGAGAGGAGCTGCCAGTCACATCTCCGAGGGAGCAATCCTTTCCCCACTCCACCTTATTTAACTTATGAGCGGTGTCACCTCTATCAGCAGAGCTTGTCTGGTGTGACATTCGAGTGAGTGACGGCCGTGTCGACTCCCAGGTCAGCCAGCTTTGCTGTCACGTCACACTCTTGACTGTTACCACACCTTTGAGGGAAAAGGGGGGAAAATTCTTCCACAGGTTTTGTTAGAAGGAGCCCGGTGAGAAAAGGGTTAAAGGCCTTTGGATGTTGGGTCTTTGTGGGGGTGTAGGCATGTATATATACGTATACGTGTATTTATATATATAGATATATACACATACACCTTGGTTTGGCTGTAGGACCCCGCGCCCGCAGGCCACAGTCACATTATCATCTGGAAATTGGATAACGACAGCACAATGACAAATCCAGGTTGCTTGCAATAAGGTGCTAATCCCTTTGCTTTAATATCGGAGCAGCGTGTAATGATGTTTGGACATCACTCCAGTTTACTGACGACCCCACTGGGGCCAGCAATAGAAGCGTACAACTGTCTAACAAGCCATCAGGTGACCGCCGTCGTCAAAGCAACGGAGGATGCAATCTAATCTTCCCTCCATCCCTTCCAGCTCCCAATAAGGACCAGATTATAGAAGTGGCCCATCAATGCTTGGTAACTCGAATCAATTAACGTTAATTCGCACAATGCTATGATGTATTGTGATCACTTTCATTTCGGAGAAGGGGGAAGAAAATGCTATAATTCACCTAAAATGAGGTTGTCTATGGTGCTGAGGTATTAATTGGGTGTCCATATTAAATGGAAAAGGAGCACGGTAGTGAAGGAAAAGTGGATGAGTGACTCTCTTGGCTGCTATTGACCTATCAGAAGAAGACAGTGCCCTTTTCCTTTGCTTTTATCTATTACAGTTTTCCCTATTGCGTGTCAAGTTGATGTATTATAAAAAATTCATTTGGTGACCTTTCACCCCCCTAGCAGATTAAACAATTTCACTGGGATGGCATCATTAACAGGGCCTTACATTTAATGATGATTTCTCTAAAAGGCCACGGAGATTCGATTTTAAGCTAACAGATTTATTGCACTATTATAACATATCGTAAAAAACTGTACCACCTACGGTCTGGTTTTAGGATAGAAACTGCTTAAGAGTTTATGTGGAGCTTAAAGTGGTATTACCTTGGGATACGCAGCAGTGGCAAGGCTCTGACCTCCGGCAGGATGCTGTTTACATTTAATAAGAGACGTTTCTCCGACAGTAAACTTCAGGAGTGTGTTATGGAGGAGGCCTGGCTTAGATCCTCACCACTAGCAGGCAGCTTTGTAAGTTGGGGTGTTTCCACTCATCTACAGCAATTACTGGAAGTCACTAATGAATTTGGAGGATGTTTCACTCCCATCCGATGCATTGACTCTGCCTCTCTCCTTCTTAAGACTTCTGATGATCCCACCTCACCCTTGAATGGATCCATGAAAGCCTTCCAGTCTCCCTGTTTTCCTTCTTTTAAGGTGTCTTGTCACCCCAGACTGCAGGAATCTGGTCTCCACCAGCTGTGTCCACCAAGCAACTACTTGCCTTCAGCTTTTGGTGCCACTGAGACTGAAAAGTGCTAAATAGAAGTTTTTAGAGCCGGGCGGGTGAAGGGGGGGGAGTGGCATTGGCCTTATGGAAGAGACATGTCTGTGTGTTCCAGGACAACTGTGTTCATGCTTACTTACTTGTAAAAGGAGGAAAAAAAAACTCCTGAAAGCTAGATTAGGAGCTATTTGGATCTTGGACAGCCTCTAGCAAAGAGAGAATTAGACATCTGATGGTGGTAGTGCCCCAAAAAGCCAATGTCAGAAAAGCTGGACAAAAAGACTGGGTATTTTAACCAATGCACACCCCAAGAGAGTATGCATTGGACCTCTTCTTCAGAACTGTTTTCAGGCTAGCCAACTCACCTGATGCTTTCATCAGCCACAAAATATCCAGCTTTTAAGTAAATAATCTTTACTTTATGAAAGGAAATCCTCACAATGATTGTATAAAGCATACCCCTCTTGCCCAGCCTTGCCTACAAAGGCAGTTCAGTTACTTCGTTCTTCTTCTTGTTCCCAGTTGACCATAAACCTAAGCCCCCTTTCTACTTCTCTGCACCACTAGATGTTCTCTTGTTAGTTTTCTGCCATCACAGCATCTGATCTCCGGGTCAGTGGACACAGTTTCATTGAAAGCTCCTTGCTGATGACAGCTACGACTTGCATTTAGATACCCAGTTTTTTGAATGTTAGTCTTATTGACTCAACCTACATGAAAGATGGGAGACATCAGCAATGCCTGACACCATGGGTCTTATTCCATTCATTAGTTTACTCCTCCCAAGGCGATATGATCAGTATTATGTATTTATTGTTTCTTTCTTGTCAAGGAAAGCTGCATCCTGCTTTTCACCATCCTCTAGCTTTAATTTCATTCTATAACACAGGAAAACATGGGCATCAATGGAAAGAAAAGTTGTATTTTTTTCACTTGAAGTAGGAAGGGGCTTGGACCCCTCACTGTCTTCTCAACAATCGAGGCTCTCTTTCCCTGTCTCTATCACTTAATGATAAGATCTGCAGGGGGAGACAAAGCTCTAACAGTGCAGCTGAGAGGGCACAGGTACTTGTTGTCTGGCTAACTTCATCACCACATGATGTGAGAACCCACTTCCCACCCAAAAGATGCTAAATTCCTCACAGCCCTTCCAGTGAATCTGTACCTTCTTTCCCTTCCACAAGCCTTCGTGTTGCCTATCTCCTGTCTTCAATACAGGAGCTTCTTTCTTGTCACTGCCTTCTCACCTGCAATCACCGCCTTTTCAAAAGCAAATAAAGAGGTCTCTGGCTTGACCATAACGCATTTTGACACATTAATTATTCCCCAAATTCTTCCCAGTCTTCTTCCCCTTCCAAGGGTGTACTGATGATGCAACAACAGTATTGCTGACATACCCAGACAACTGTTCAATTAATTTCATTGTCTTTATTTATTAGGAAATTAAATATGTCAGGGGCTGTTCGCTGGCACCAAGGCCAGCTGATATGGATCAGCCTATGTACATAAAATCAAATTCTTTCACTCATCGTTTCAGGGTGGTTTCATCCAAACTGCTAAGTGAGAGTATTCCCTGACTCTAGCAGCTCCGAGATGTTTTGGGAATTGTCATGGACTTTGCTTCTGGGCCTGGACCATAGCTTGTGATGGACTGACAGTTTAACACTGGAGGCAATCAAGTTTCAGTGCTAAGACCTGGTGTTTTTGATAGGCATATATACTTTCTAATATGGATATATCCATCAACTTTAATGGACTCTTGACCCAGGCTCTGCATCTCATGTCTTTACCCTGGAAGTCAACTGATAATAACAGCTCCTGTTACTGTTATTGATATTATTATAGTTGTCATTAGTATCTTTATTACTGTAGTTATTATTGTAATTAAAACAGCAAACTCTCCTTGATTTCAGGGAGACTTCCTTCCCTCTGCCCCAAATCTCTCCACCTAGTTTCTCAATCATACCTGAATCACACCCTCTTTCTACCACCACTAATTTCCTTGCTACTAAAGAGCAGGCACTTGCTCTCCTGCTGGGTGTCAGCATGATCAGCACACACGTGTCAGCACTGGCAGTGAAAGGAGCTGGGATCCTGACCCTGGTGTCCCTATGGACTACAGTCTCGGGAGCGGCGCCTGCCTGCCCGCTGTGCCCACATTAACAGAGTTGTGAGGCACAGAGCAACGGAGCTGTTACCCGTTGAGGGCTGTCAGCAGGGAGCTGCAAACCAGCAAACCAGCCTGCTTCTCCCCAGCACGAAGCTTCGGGGTGGTGACAAAACACCCGCTCTTCTTGCCCGTCAGGAAGAAAGCAGGTCTCCCCACTCCAGTCCTTGCTAGGCTACAGGCGTCCTTGGCTGTCCCCACCTCCCAGCTGCAAAGCTATGCCAGGAAAGCCTATTTTCCTTCCAGCACAAATCGCCAGGGGAGCAGGAGGTGACTCCTCTCTCCTCCTCCACACTGACACTCGCTTGCAGGAAAGGAACTCGCTGTGCACAGGGTTGTACCCTAAGGCAGGGGGTCTCTCCCAGCAAGAGTCGGGTTGAACCGAGGGGGATATACACACCGCGGTCTGTGCTGGGTCAGCTAGATTCAAATCACAGAATCACAGAATATCAGGGATTGGAAGGGGCCTTGAAAGATCATCTAGTCCAATCCCCCTGCCAGAGTAATAACACCTAGAGCAGGTCACTCAGGAATGCGTCCAGGAGGGTTTTGATTGTCTCCAGAGAAGGAGACTCCACAACCTCCCTGGGCAGCCCCTTCCAGTGTTCCCTCACCCTCACTCTGAAGACGTTTTTTCTCATATTTAAGTGGAACCTCCTCTCTTCCAGCTTGCACCCATTGCCCCTTGTCCTATCATTGGATGTCACTGAGAAGAGCCTGGCTTCATCCTCCTGACACTCACCCTTTACATATCTATAAGTAATAGATTAGTCTATTACTAAGAGGAATCTAGTCTATTACTAAGAGGAATCAGTCTCCTCTTTTCCAAGCTAAAGAGACCCAGCTCCCTCAGCCTTTCCTCATATGGGAGATGCTCCACTTCTTTAATCGTCTTGGTAGATGATCGTCTCCCTCCAGCAGTTCCCTGTCCTTCTTGAACTGAGGAGCCCAGAACTGGACACAGTATTCTAGATGGGGTCTCACCAGGGCAAAGCAGAGGGGGAGGAGAACCTCTCTCAACCTACTAACCACCCCCCTTCTAATACACCCCAGGATGCCATTGGCCTTCTTGGCCACAAGGGCACAGTGCTGGCTCATGGTCATCCTGCTGCCCACCAGGACTGTCTACAAGTCCCTTTCCCCTACACTGCTCTCCAACAGGTCATTTCCCAACCTATACTGGTACCTGGGGTTTTTCTTGCCCAGATGCCAGACTTTACACTCGCCCTTGTTATATTTCATTACATTTCTCTCTGCCCAACTCTCCAGCCTGTCTAGGTTTCTCTGAATAGCCTCACAGCCTTCTGCTGTGTCCTCCCAATTTTGTCAGGAGAGGTCCCAGCCTCTCCTCCCAGTTTTGTGTCATCAGCAAACTTGCTGATCACCTGCAAAAAGATACTAATTTTTAAGCACGTATGCATATTTATGTTTTATTTTGTTTTCTTCACCATTACTCACCCTAGGCATCAGGAACATCCACTTCTTACAACCACATTTTGCAGCACCCTTCCTTCAGGTGTGAGATGGACAGAGCTTTACTGCGCAGGGCTTGGGGGGATGGATGCAGAACATCTCATGCAAACATTTTTCCTGTTTGATGGCAGTTTTAAAGAAGCTGGAGAGAGAATATAAAATACATTTTTGGCTTATAGAAACCATCAAAAATTTACCTAAACTTATCTGGACTCAGCTGGAGCCAGAGAACTGACAGAGTGCCAATCTCTGCCATGAAACCAGGAGTGGCTTGGTGTGTCATCCCTGCTGTGAATTTCAGTTACGCTGCTGAGCGTTCATTTATGGAAGGAGGTTGATAAAAGCACTCATGAAACCATTGATGCCCTTGACATGAATTTCATATACATCACTGCCTTTCAGACTTTCCCACTGACCAAAAAGATAAAGAACCAAGATAAGAACTGAAAGTTTCTGTATAAATCCTTGAGTTAGAGCTTCAGACTGCAGGTATCCTTAAACTCTTAGCTGATCTTCCTGGTTCAGATCAGTGTTTTTATAATCATAGAATGGTTTAGGTTGGAAGGGACCTTTAGAGGCTAGTTAGTCCAACCTTCCTGCAATGAGCAGGGACATCTTCAACTAGATCATGTTTCTCAGAGCAGAGCCCCGTCCAGCCTGACCTGGAATGTTTCCAGGAATGGAGGGGTACCACCTCTTTGGACAATCTGTGGCAGAGTTTCACTACCCTCATTGTAAAAGAATTCTTCCTAGTATCTCAACTAAATCTCCCATCTTTTGCTTTAAAACGGTTACCCCTCATCCTATCAGTCCACTCCTTGATGAAGAGTTCTTCTCCATCTCTCCTGTAGGTCCTCTTTAAGTACTGGAAGGTTGCTATAAGGTCTCCCCAGAGCCTTCTCTTCTCCAGCCAGAACAACCCCAACTCTCTCAACCTCTCCTCACAGTAGAGATGCCCCAGCCCTTTAAACATTCTGCATCAGCAGCAGTATAAACAGTTTCTAGCTCGAAGGCATAGTCACAACCTCAAAGCAAACCAACCAGCCAACCAAACAAAAAACCACCAAACAAACAAGCAAACAAACCAAAAAAATCAAAACCTAAACCAAAACCAGAGTTAAAAAAATAAAACCTAAACCAAACCCAGAATTAAACTAAAGGAAACTTATGCTTTGTATGTCTCCTGTTTGTAAACACCTTCAAGCAAACATTAGAGAGGAATGACTAGCTTTTCTACTTTCATTTCAAGACACTATAACCCCCCCAGCCACTTGGCTGCAATTGCAGATTAGAGGGATTTTTACATATATAAATTAGATACATTATAGATATATATGAGATACTAAATGACACAAGGAACTGGGAGAGGGAATGAAGCGATACAGGCCGGGAATAAAGCACCGATTCTTCATTCAAAAGCAGAAGCCCCCTCCTGGGATGCTCTCATTGAAATTTCAGTCTTGGAAAAAACAATGTCTTTCGATGAGGTGTCTGTGTCCTGCTATATTCAGATAGACGGACTTTGCAGACAATGAAGGATAAGAGCACAAGTATGGCAGGATGAAGAAATACAGCCCAAGGTAAGGGCTGCGCTTGCGTAGAGGGACTGAAACTTTGTTTTTAGAGGAGCTCAAAGGTGGAAAATCTTTCTGCAGGATGGGAATATTTGCAGCCTCTGCTGTTACCAGTGCACCACAGTGAGGACTTTGGCTAAGGCATTGGGTTTCTGAATCCATAAAATCTCTGTCTCTGCCACAAACTTCCAATGCGAGACCAGGGCAATAATTTATTTTGTCAATTTCTCTTCTTTTCCATCTGCAAACTGGGGATTGAAACAAAAGGATTATTGATTTTTTTATTAGTTTGGTGCTGCTTTCCGCTTGGAAGTGATATCTGTTCAGTATTTGCATACATGCTGTTCTCATCCGAGGAATCACAGCACCATGGTAAGGTAAATAAGTAGTCATTTTGTATAGTGCTCCTTCATATTCATAGCAGATATTGAGTATTGCTGCCAGCTTTACTAAGGTAGGAAGCACTGTGGACAGAATGTAACTTGTCATTCCTGGGGACTGGCATTGAGTGTTTTCATAGCATTAATTTTTTTTGATTCTTCATCTTTCTTTCTTTTTTATACATTCCTTTGCATGTGACAGAAATGGAAGCAGACTCTACCCAGGAACGTGTCTGTATGTGAAACCCTATAACATCTCTGTTCAGGTCCAGCCCTCAGATGGAGAAGTTGAGAAGCAGCTTCCTGTACAACCGAAAATAATTTTCCTGGACAGGAAGGTAGGATTTTTCCCTCTGTGGATGGACATTTCTATTAATTCTGTACAAATCTGACATTTCCAAGCAATCCAAAATCTATGAGCTGGACCTAAATACAGCATAGGACAGCCCTATAAATACATATGGCAAAGGACAGTTATTGAGTTTCATACCCTTCTTCAGTTTTAACTTTTCTTTAAGTTTAAGTAACTTAAAGTTAATTTTTCTACTAGACTTGATAACCAGTAGCACTCTCAAAAAATAAAGAAACTGATCTAGATCCTGCACACCTATTATGGCTGGGTAATTTATGTATCAAAATTAGTTTCACCAAGTGTTTGAGGAACCTAAATCTTCAACCTGACTAAACAGACAGACTGAATCTACTCAGTTTCCTTGAACTTGGGGGGTCACCATCCTTGGAGATATTCAAAAGCCATCTGGCCACTGTCCTGGCCAACCCCTTATGTGTGGTCCTGCTGCAGCAGACATGTTGGACCAGGACCTTCAGAGATGCCTTACAACCTGAATGATGTGATTCCATTAATTCAGACACCACAGAAGCCATCATGTCAAAATTATCTACTTCTCACAGGTGATGTGAGTGTGACCCTTGATGCCTCAAGTGAAGTAACAAACCTTGCCAGACTTTATCGAAACAGATCTGAAGCTGCCAGGGCTGGTTCCTCTGAGCTTAAGTTCACCTTAAGAGTTATAGTTATACCTCATGACATTTGTAACATGTAAGATGTAGATGCAAACTGCCACCCCACTGGTCATTTAAAAATTATTACAATTGTTCATGGACACATNTAAGTTCACCTTAGAGAGTTATAGTGAGCTTCATGACATTTGTAACATGTAAGATGTAGATGCAAACTGCCACCCCACTGGTCATTTAAAAATTATTACAATTGTTCATGGAATCATTGAATGGGTAGAGTTGGAAGGGACCTTCAAGATCATCTAGTTCCAATCCCTGTGATGACCTTGAACACCTCCAGGGATATGGCACCCACAACTGTTAAACCCCTGTTAAGATCCCTGTTAAAACTGTTTTTTAGTTCCTTTCGTTATTCTTGTTGGGGAGACAAGACCTTAATTATTTTCTTCTTNTAGCTTAAGTATAGTTATACCTCTGAGCTTAAGTTCACCTTAAGAGTTATAGAGTTATAGTGAGAGTTATAGTGAGCTTCATGACATTTGTAACATGTAAGATGTAGATGCAAACTGCCACCCCACTGGTCATTTAAAAATTATTACAATTGTTCATGGAATCATAGAATGGGTAGAGTTGGAAGGGACCTTCAAGATCATCTAGTTCCAATCGCTGTGATGACCGTGAACACCTCCAGGGATATGGCACCCACAACTGTTAAACCCCTGTTAAGATCCCTGTTAAAACTGTTTTTTAGTTCCTTTCGTTCCTCTTGTTGGGGAGACAAGACCTTAATTATTTTCTTTTCTTCTTTCTCCCAGGGCCAAAGAGTTGACAAACTGGGGCCTCCATCAGAACCCTGGGTTGTTTCAGCTCACCTCGAGGGCTCCTCTGAGGCTGTGCTAAAAGGTTTGGATGTATTCTCTTATAGGAAGGGTTATGGGAAAACAGCTGGGTGGAATGGCGGTGACAAATGTAGGAGTTGTCCCTGAGAAAGACTGAATTTGAAAGATAATATTTGGGCTGAAAAAGGAAGGTTGCAGTAGAAATTTGATGAACTGCCCTGTCATGTGCTAGAGAAAGAGAAGCTTATAAAATTATTCTCATATTCTGGCAGCTTAAAGGGAATATATCCCATACTTTTGTCTTGAAAAGACATATCTTAAATTAAAAAATAAAAGAATGAAGAGTTTTTAAATCCTAATACTTGATTTGCAGCTAATGTCAACTGGGACAATTTCCATAGAATCAATGACAATCTGTTTGTCCCAGCAAAGGATCTGGTCAAGTACAGACAGAAACAAATGCTTATTGTTTTTAATTAGCCTACTTCAACATAAGGATTTTTTATTATTTTTTTTTTCATGAGAGATCTAAATGTTTCCCTTCTGGTCCTCACCTCCCAAAATACCTGAAATCACGTTCAATTCTAAGTGTGGGAATATTTCCCTTGAGGTTATTGAGGCTATGAACTTACTTATATATAGAACCTTGTTTAAGTAAAGTGGAACCAAAAGCTTGTGGATGATCACATTCTTCTAAACTAGAAAGTGGAAATTCTATTGATTATAAAGTATCTTAATTTTCATTGCTATAAGCTTAAAATGTAAGCAAACAGCACACACATTGAAAAATGAGGTTTCCTATTACAGGTAAAGTTTTTGTTTGCATTAAAAAGCCATTTATGTGTTAGTTCTGACTTGAAAAGTTCACATTTGGAGAAGATAAGGGGTACTCATGCTGTAGATCAGAGCTTCTCAGCCTTTCAGCCCATATTGCTGTTTACTGGAAATTCTTCCTACCTCATCATAGTGACATGTTTACAGGTCAGAAAACCCCTTTGGTCTTTTCTGTTGTTTTCCCTGCCTTTTCAGGGTGGTACACCTGATAGGCTTAAGAATAGGGGTCTAGGTGAACCACAGATTATTGGAGCAGCTACTGGCTAGCAGTGGGACAAAGAAGGGAGAAAAGGAGGAGGGGAGGGAGGGAGG
Organism: Jacana jacana; assembly: GCA_013400555.1. NCBI lineage: Eukaryota > Metazoa > Chordata > Aves > Charadriiformes > Jacanidae > Jacana > Jacana jacana. The sequence continues at coordinate 90,012 of VZTM01036898.1, forward strand.
GAGAGAGG